>JAEMWC010000108.1:992500-1075000 GCA_016490735.1 Pachyseris speciosa
CCTTGCATGGACACTTGACCAATATAATGAGCCTGATGGTCAGTGTTCTTTTGTTTTTTAAACTGAGCAAAAAGATTCTCATATTTGTCAGTTTAATTAGTAACGACTTCTGCGTTTATACGAGCGGTAAGTTTAGGTTCCCTTAGAGCAACCACCCATTGTACAACTTACATCGGCGCTCTTAATGGGCAAAGCTTTTCGAAACATCTCCTGACCACTAATTAGTCATTAGTGCTGTCGTCATTTTGACTATGCTATGAAAAACAAGCGAGGTTGAGAAATCAATGCGTCCGTGTTTGGTGGGGGAGGGGGGGGGATGTTGTTTGAAGTGGGAGAAAGGGGAGAAATGGTTTTTGAAAAATCTCTATGGAATGGTTGAAAAGTATTTTTATATTTTCTTAGAACCAATTGCGTCTCAGGACTGCTTTTGGAGACATTTATACTTTTGCAGAAAGACCAAGGCTCAGTCACAAATCTATCATGTTTTATCAGGGTGGAAAACTGTAACTCACATTCTGCCAGTTTTCAGTAATTATGTTGTTACGTGTATTTTAGGTACCATGCCAGTATTCGCATGATCCTAGCGTGTATTTTTAAGTGACTGACCTCTTTTTTTTTTCTGAAGGACATTTAGTTTCACTTGTTGAGTACCAATCAGATAGCTTGTTATTAGTGTGTTTTTTCCTGCTACCAAGGGAATGTCATGCAAGACTGAAAACGTATTTTTTTTACTGCTATAATGTCTTCAAATCGTAACTTGATATAAAAGTTTGGTTCTTAAATTCGATTTCCATGATTGAGATGGTCCGAGATGCAATGCATGTCCGATTGAAAACAAGAAACTTTTCGTTTCACATGTTGCAATCGTTACTATTGTTGGTAGAAATGTATGGATAAATGTCGTGACTATTGCGAAAGTTATACACCTGATCTTCTCGTGATGGTATCTTTGCAGTAAAAGCGGGAACGAAGATTCCCACTTTTAAAGATTCCCCTGTTTAAAATAGCATTTTCTCGAAGGAAATTTTGTTCCCCAACATTTTCGGACAATTAAAAAATCAGCAAAGGATTCCAAAGAGATCAAATTCTTCTAGCTAACGAAAACAACTGTAAAGAGACTTCAAACACCATGCAGACGGTAATTAAAAATGCCTCGATTTGGCTATAGTCCCGTGCCCCTGATGAAATTAAGAAACACAGAAACGAGTAGGAGACATAAAAACTATTATTTTATTCCACTAAAATAAACTTGTTCATTCTTGGAAAGCTAGCCTGACAGTGATGGATAAGATATTTAAAGTTTCCGGTAGCAAAGTATAACAAAGTCTAAAGTCCATAGCTGGTTACTTTGTGAACCGTGGTCAGTCGGTATTGAAGTTCGCTTGCATCGCTGAGTTTTGCTGATTGCTTTGTGTTTAACTAATTACCCGCGGATACTGGCGTCAAAATTCTTCCAAATTTATCTAGAAATATTCACCCCGCAGGCCAAAACATGCCGAGTATTGAGAGTATTGTGATTTAGTCTAGTCGCCAACGAACTTTGAGAATTTGTAGCCACTAGGGATACATGGCTAGCCTGCGATTTATTTGAGGGGAGGAGGCGGATGTACACAGGCTAGGGTAGCATACTTTGTAAAGTTTTAGTCCACAAAGTAACGGCATGATTAGAAAATGAGTCACACGCAAATATATACAAGGATTTAATTTGAGTTCGATGATGAAAGAGTACCGCCCAGCTTTCAAAACAGAATAACCAAAAAATGAGAAATATGTTAAATTGTACAACCTGTTATGTAATGTCTCCAGTCTATCACTTTGCTGTTGAGTATTTCTGTGTTTGTTAAAAATATACACATTTTGACGTTACATAAACGTTCCAGACTGAGACAAGTAATTCGGTAAAATAAAAAAAATCAGAAACAAAGACTATTCAACGTTATTCACCTAATAATTCACAGCAGTAGAACGGGTTGGAATTCAGCCAGCTTTCATATACGGATCACTGACTATTCTCAATACAATGTTTGATTCTTGTCGAACTAAATAAAACCCCGCCACACCTCGATTTGAAAGCCATTTAACAGTAGACAGTCAGGGAATGAAACGTGGTTGTTAAGCCCAAGGAAAGAACAAACGAAATGGAATCTCTTAAAGAACTGCTAACACCTAAAAGCTTCAACAAGCTAAGTTTTGTAGCAGTTATATTTTGGTTTCTGCTCGGAGCAACTTTATTAGGAATCTTTGCAGTCATGGAAAACAACGAATCAAGGTCTGATTTAAGCTGCAATGCCAAGCTTAGCGACAAGGATTTAACTCGAGTAAAGTGTTTTGATCAATACGAGAAGCAGTACAACAAACTCAGTATTCCTGTCTATGGCTTTCTCATAGTGAACGTCTCTGTGATCGGGATTGTATGTGTCATGTACTCCCAGTGCGTCGCGTCAACAGTTGATAGAGTCATAGAAGCCAAGCGCAATGCACAGCCGAACGCAGATGCCGAACTACTCCTCGCGCGACCTGATGCCATCCTTACTGGAAGACGGCTTTTCGTGGCGTACTGTTGCCAACTTGCCGTCAGATTTGCTTTAGCGATACTTTTCATCGTCTTGCAAACCCAAGTTCTTTATCCTGGTAGTTTTCCCTCAAACTTTGCGTGTAATTCAGAGGAAGACGTTGATAACAAGAAAGGAAATTCATCCGCTAACTTCACAAGAAAATATAATTGCCACAATCAGAGAGCAACCAAGAAAACCTTTTGGATTGATGCCGTGGCTGTAGTTAATGGGATTTTTGCCTTTCTCGTTTTGATTGAAATTGTTTGTATTCTGTCAAGAGCAAGAAATGGAAGAAAATTCATGGAAAACTCGCAATTTTATTCTGATCATCTAAATCCTGTGAAATCGCAAGTGCAAACCGCCATTAAAATGATCAAGTACAATGTCATAAAAAACACAAACCAACCTGCTGATCTCGAACAACCTTTCCGATCAAATCCAGGCGAGGGTCCTGAACACAAAGATATGAATATCGACGAAATTTATGTAAATGTTGTTACTCATGAAGGCAGAGCTGACTATGAGTTTCCTGAAGACAGAAGAGAACAACTCAAAGTATACCCCAAACCCAAGAATGCAAACCGATCGCAGTTTAAGCGGCCACAAGACATTATTGATAAAAAAAACAAGCATGTTCTTGTTGTCGGTCGTCCTGGAATAGGAAAGACAATGTTCAGCACTAAGCTTCTTCGAATGTGGGCAAGTACAGAAAGCCGCTTTCAAGTCGCCTTCCTTGTCAAATTTAGGCGCTTTAACTCGAATCCCAATACGCTGATCAGTCTTCGTGAATTGTTGGATCAAGCAGAGACAGTAGAACAGCTGGGTGATGAGGTGTGGGATTACATTATTACAAACCCAAGCAAAGTACTTCTGATATTTGATGGAGTAGACGAATTTTCTGCAAGGGCAGACATCTCCAAAGATGATTCAGATCACAACAACAGCGTGAACGAAAAGATGCCTGTCCACTCTCTGTACAGGAAGTTAGTGTCGGGAAAACTTCTCAGCGGTGCCACCGTTATCACCACTTCACGGCCAACTGCTGTGCCATGCCTAAAACATCTCCACTTTGATAGAACTGTGGAAATCCTTGGCTTCACAGACGAGAAAGTTGAAGAGTACGTGGAGAAATTCACAGAAGGTGACCAGGATGCAAAAGACAAAAAAGAAACAATCTGGAAACACATCAACTCAAACATAAACATTTTCTCTTTATCCTACATCCCCGTTAATTGTTTCATAATTTGCCACTGCCTCCTACAAATCATTAAGAACAAAACACAAAACCTTCCTTCAAAGCTCACCGATATTTACAGCATAACCGTCAAGATTTTCTTCTTTAAACACAATCATCAGGACAAATTCAGGAGCTCTAACCCGGACCTCGACTCCTACATGTTCAAAAGATTTGACGAGCTGCGACCTGAAAATGAGAAAGTGTTCAAAAAACTGGGAAAAATCGCCTTTGAAGGGATTGAACAAGGAACACTAATCTTTGGATCGAGCGAAGTTGAAGGGCTTGAGGACTGTGGCCTGCTTCACCGTTTGCCAGATGCGAAATCTCTTTCATGGAGTGAACCATCCAGACCTCAATTTTGCTTTATGCACTTAACGCTACAAGAATTCTTCGCAGCCAAACATGTGACAGACACCATGAATAGAGAGGAGTTGCGAGAGTTTGTTTTCAATCACATAAACAAAGGTGCATGGCAAATGGTGCTGCAGTTTGTGGCTGGATTGCTCGAGCCTGACCCTGTCGGAAAAGAAGAAAACAGTGATATCTTTTCCACCCTTCTTCCCACGTCGACCAAACAGAGGGCAGAACATCAACTTACGAGAAACATGGAAGAAGATTCAGAGCCAGTGGAGCTGACCTGTTGGCCCGCTACTAAGGACGACAAAGAACTAGCTGTGAACTTATGTAAGTGTATAGAGGAGATCGATGTAAAGCAGCATTTATCTGTACAAAACAAATTAGCGGATATTGGTTTTAATGCGGTAGATTTTAGTGAATGTTCGCTCGCACCTGTTGACTGTGCAGCTGTCGTGAACGTCCTAAAAAATGCTACGAAAATAACAAGCATGAATTTAACACGAAACAATATTGGGTCTTTAGGTTGTGTAGAGGTTCAGAAGTTGATTGTTAACGGGAACGATGAAAGTAAAACAAATTGTGAACTAAAGAGCCTAAACCTCTCAGGTAACAACATAACCAATGAAGGCACCAAACACTTGGCTGACGCACTCAAGGATAGCAATTGTAAATTAAAAAGCTTAAACCTCTCAAATAACAACATAACCAATGAAGGCGCGAAACACCTGGCTGACGCACTCAAGAATAGCAATTGTAAATTAAACAGCTTAAACCTCTCACTTAACAACATAACCAATGTAGGCGCCGAACACTTGGCTGACGCACTCAAGGATAGCAATTGTAAATTAAACAGCTTAAACCTCTCAGATAACAACATAACCCATGAAGGCGCGAAACACTTTGCTGACGCACTCAAGGATAGCAATTGTAAATTAAACAGCTTAGACCTCTCATTTAACAACATAACCAATGAAGGCGCCAAACACTTGGCTGACGCACTCAAGGATAGCAATTGTAAATTAAACAGCTTAAACCTCTCACGTAACAACATAACCAATGAAGGCACCAAACACTTGGCTGACGCACTCAAGAATAGCAATTGTAAATTAAACAGCTTAGACTTCTCAGGTAACGACATAACCAATGAAAGCGCCAAACACTTGGCTGACGCACTCAAGGATAGCAATTGTAAATTAAAGAGCTTAATCCTCATAAGTAACAACATAACCCATGAAGGCGCGAAACACTTGAGAGACGCACTCAAGCACAGTAACTGCGAACTGTTAATCTGAGAAACATCCAGTCAAAAGATATCTGAGGGAAAGTGAGCAATTATTGTAAACTAAACATCTTTTAAAAAACATCTCTTACAAGAAAATAGCCCATGAAGGCGCGAATTAAGACTTATTTGGCTGAAGCACCCAAGCACAGTAAGCTTAAGTTATCTTCAAACTGAACAGCTCAAATTTTTATTTTAACGACATAACGGATGAAGTGCGAAACACTTGCCTGACTCTTGGGAAACCAAAACTAATTAGTTTCCCGAGGGATTATACATTAAGTGCTTTGTTATATACCGAGTCTTTCTGTTCAACAATCACTGCAAAACGGAAAAAAAAACCCAAACAAACAAAGATGGCAGTAGCTAGAAGAACACTTCTTTATTCACAAGCCTGCTGAATGAATAACTTACAAATGTTGAAAAGTACCTGAAAAAGTAGAATATGCTCAGTTTTCTTGCATTGCCCGAAACTTTTCCTCCCATTAGATGGTGAATTTCTCCGGCCGACACTCGAGAAAAACGTTTCGTTTTAGCGTCAGGTTCCATAACTTTTGTACTGAAAACTGGCGGCCCTCGTCAATCAAGCTGACGTGAGCACGTGCTGAAGATCACGTCACTTTTTAGTCATGCACTGATCACGTGCTGTTCTATTGTGCGCGCGGTAGGGGGTTGTTTACCATTTACCAAAAAAAATCCGGAAATTTCAGTTGGAATGGAAAGCCTAGTTTGGTCTTCCCAAACGGATTTCTTGAAAGAAAAATACTTATTTTAAAATATTCCTAAACGGAAATGTGCGTTCCATTTTCTCATTTCTACCAGTTCCAGGCCTTTCTGCTTGGATCGCTCTGTAAACCCGACAGTTGGGAATGTTCGTTCGAATGGAACACGCACGCATTTGTGTTTTTGATGCTTCCAGTTACTGCAGCCGTCGCCGGACCAACCAGTTTTTCCGATTAAATGGTAGACATCCAGATTTATTAACGTTTAAAGGTTTGAGGTTTTTTTGTGTGCGTCGTTTTAGCTGAGGCCTGGTTAGAAGTTTGTTATCAGTTGAAATTGGTGTGTTCACAGAGTGGTAAAAATATGCTTAACATTAGAATTTTTCGGAGACAAAACACATAAGCTTATTAATCAAAAGATAATTTCCAAAGCAGGTGTCATCATAGATTAAAGTAGTAAAATAGCTTAAAAAGCTGAATTTGTTTTGTACTAATAACACTTGTGGTCACCTCGCTGCTTCGATCAATGTGTGCGCAGAGAATTTTACTTATTTACGGCTGAACGTTTACGGGAATACCAAATCCGTTGTAGTTATATGTGAAAACAAACAGACAGTAGAATCTAGATAATTTGACACGTCAGGTGAAACAGAAAACTGAGGCTTTCCTGTTCAACCGAGGCAACAAAATTTTGAAGTTGTCAAAGGCCAAATGCTGGAGTTAAAACCGAAAAATCGCTTTTAGTACCAGTTACTGTCAGTGTGGTTACAAGTTACAGATATTCTACTGTCTAGTTTGGAGCGATCGTGCAAAATAGTTTCAATAGTAAACAACAAACAAGAAAAAAAAAATGAATTAGTTTGTAATAATGGTAAATTGTAAATATTTTGCGTTATGGAAAGTAAACTAATTCTACTGTGAAGATTATCTGTTAGGATTCAGACAAATCGCTATGCTGCACAACAGTAAATGAGCCGAGTGGTTTGACCAATGTTTTTTTTAGCAACATTTAGGATTAGTTAGAGGAATTCATGAACATACCAGATATTACAAGTTTTTTGAAAGTAAAAACTGTAAAATGAATGAGCTGTTTACTTAGTAACAAGTGTGACAAAAACTTATGTAAGAGGAGGTACAGTGCTCCAGGTTGTTAGATTTGAATAAATTTGTAAGACGAAGTCTTGTGTGTTTATACTGGTGTAGTAACTTTCTGATCATCCATGTTGGTATCTACTAAGCTTTTGTCAAGCAAACTAGTGTGTCAGGCAACAAAATGGGATCAAAAGAGAATCGAACAGATGGAGTGAAACTACAAACACTCCTGTTCTTAGAGTCCGAGTAGGGATAGTAAAGGAAGAGAAACACGCAGGCGCTCGCGTGCAAACTGTCTTCCGTGAGAGAGACGCGTCCCGTGTACATCTCGAGATATCCCGCAAATGGTTAGCACAAACCTACATGCCTGACATTTCGTACTGCCCCTTCCTCATTTGCGCAAAAAGTGAAACAACTTAACCCAGCTAGTAAAACTGGTAAAAGACAAAGATTATTCGCTAGTTGAATCCTTACCTAAATGCAACCTCGTTCCCAGGGTCTGTCCTCTTCCCACCCCATGGAGCGAGAGAGGGGCAGGAAGAGGAGAGGCCCTGGTAACGAGGTGGACCTAAATATAGAAACATCCGATTTGATGCAAGATCTTGGTTTTTAGTTTTCACGATGTTGTTTACGTTGGGGATTTTCTTTTAAGTTAACCAGAAGACAATAATCGATGATGATCATTTATTTTATTCTCATAACCTCCATTTTTTAATTAGTATTACAAACTACTGGGAGAAATCCGATTCCGATCACAGTGGGCTTTGACGGGAATGAGGTAAGGGAAAGCAATGCCAGCGGAATTTCCCATTGCCTCAATCAACATAAAGTTGCCCTCAGATTAAGAAACTTCGAGAAAAGACCAAAATTTAAATTATAAGTACCAAACATATTCAACCTGGAAATCCAAAGCAGCAGAAATTTAATCCCATTTTCTGAACAAACTAGATCATTTTTGAGCTTCGTTTCGTTGATAGAAATATATATATTTTGGCTATTTGAAGTAGGAGGAAAATAAGAGACATCGCTCCCCTCGAAACACTGACCCTCTCAGACTGAACAGCAACAGAAAACAGTCCGATAATTACACGAGTCAGTAGTCTAATCTTGAATCTAAGCTACCGAGAAAGCACTTCAGTTCGCATGGAATAGTTCACGATTCTCGCGCATTACATTGCCAAAAGCTGCGAGGACAGCATTCCGTGTGGTACGCTCTGTAATGACAACAGGTTAAACCTGTTTCAGTAGGACGCCTGCTGTTGCTGGTAAGACCTGTCATGTTGGCGTTCGTATCTGTCCTGCCAGTTGTACCGCTCCTGTCTGTCCTGTTTTTCAGGTCTGTCTTGTCGATCAAAATGCTGTTGGTTCTGTCGACGGTAGCGGCCTTGGCCTGAAAAGGAAGATAACAATGTGGACTAATGATACATAATCTAAAAGCTGGCTAGAGAAAACAAGGCGTCTATCAGTTTTGTTCGTATTATATATGAAAACCTCGATCAGCGATCGGGGTGCTGTGCTTTGGAATATTCCATCCAGTAGCCTGAGAGCAAACTCATGCTCATTTAGAGTACATCTCCATGTATTTTCACCGGAAGATACTCGAGACAACATCATTCAACATCTGTTGACCAACAAATGTCGAACGGTATTTCGACTTGTTGGCGCCATGATAAAATGCTTGACGTTTTCTTTCGTCGTGCAACACGTGTAGTGGTTTATTTCAGCGTTCAGCGCGGAACGATGCACGTATCAACGTTTGTTCAATAGCAGTCCCAACATTTCAGGAAATGTTGACCCGTGTAACATCAACATTCGTCAGTAATTTCTCCTTCCTCGTCGTCGTTGTTGTCGCCGCCGTCGCCGCCGCCACTTCACATACAGTACTAGAATTAGTCATTTTTTTCTCTTAAATCGCTCAAAACGCGCGAGGTGCCGAAAGCGTGTATACTCTTACTGACTCTTTCCTTTCAAGACGACGCTTCTGTATGACAGGACAACACAAAAAAATACTGCTTTGCTACATGCGCGTTGTGTATTTCTCTAGATATGTAATACGAAATTATTGAAATAAAACGATGATGAAGTTTTCCACCGGTGAGGGGCATACCTTGCCTGTCCTTAAACTGAACAAATCCTCCGTGCCTTGTGTCATAAATACGTTCATTGTTTTCGACCAGAGTGCTAACCTAGCAAAAAAAGAACACCATTTTATTACATGCAAAACAAAATCAATTCAAGTTTACGTAACTCCTGAACCCCAAATAACTCTTGTATGGTAATATTCAGAGGCCAGGTTACTTTTCCTATACCTATCAATTTTTTTCTAAGTCAAATGAGTAAGATTTTCGTCTCCTCGAAACCGGGATTTCCGACAATTTCCCGAAGACTGCCGAACGTTATAGAAAATGTCCGAAGACATTCCGACGACTTCTGAACACCTCCGAAGCTAGCTCGACTTTGTGTCCAGTCCCTCAAATGCCAATAGGAACGCGACATTTAAGCACGTTTTGATACAGTTAGAACTCGATATTAAGCGCCGTTTATTGGAACATTTTTCGTCTAACTGAATTGAAATTTTGTTTTTAATGAGTTAAAGAAGAAGTCATCTGGAGTTTTGAGTAAGGCGTGAAAAAATGTCCCCGATACGCGAGGTTAACAAGCGTAAGACTCACGCATAATGCGTGAGAATTGGCAGGAATACTTTTCTAAATAAGTCAAGGCTTCTGTGGTGTGCGGGCGGTTCTCGTTGTTTCTTACCTTATCAGCCAACTGTAGTGCCAGGCTCTGCAGGAGTGAAGGCTCGGCTCCACGGTGCATCACCACTGTCTGAGTTGGTTCATCCCAGGAAGCCTGAAACGTGACCAAAACATAATCTCACTAAGTGAATTCCACTGAACCCTAACCCTACAGATCATGGTAGATCAGAGCAGAGGGCTTGATATTCAGGCCCCATCATGTGCCAATGAAAATAAGGCAAAGGCTTAGTTATTCAAAAGCAATTACACTAAGCTACGAAGACTCGGGACTTTGACTCAGTTGAGCCAATAATCAATCAAAAATCTTAAGAACTGTCTTTGCCTTTGACGCCTCTTTCCTTTGAGTTGTAAATTAATTTTTAGAAGAACTTTCAACAAGCATAATGAAAAGCTCATTTACATTTAGATCCTGGAGTAGCACTTTCGGACAGCCTGGCCCAGTAGAACAGACCTTGTATGAATTCTGAGAATGTTTAAATCCACACCTCATCTTAACTTTTACTCAGGACTTTTTTTAATCTTTCTTTTAGGAAGTTAAAGCAGTGACGATGCCAATGTAAAGATGCCAAAATATAAACTAATTTAACTCTCAACCTGTACACTGTTGGCGAAGTATCAAAGACCTGAGAGAGCCTGTAGCTTTCCAGATGCGGTCTAGGATTGGACAATGAAAGAATAGATGATAGAACACAAAGCTACAGGACACAGGGACCAATGAAAATACAGGTCTGGAAGAGGTACAGGATTACTCAAAGAACTGAAATGCTGTTGAAGGTTAGAGCAGGTCGAAAATTCACTTATATCGGTTCACGTTGCTGTTCGAAGAGCTCAAGGAGGGCGGCAAAGAAATGAAACAAACTGTGTAACTAGGTTTGCTTAGTAAACCCATTGCTTTGTTGTGCTGTCAATGCTTTGCCATCATTGTTCCTATAACTTCATATCAAAAGCTTCCACGATAAAGTACCACAGTTAACGAACTTAGAAGAGTGGAAATATTATAAGATTTGATAAAATGGCCATCACTTTAACTTCAAGAATAGTTTAAGTAATTCACAAAAGAAAAAGAAAGTAACTGTGGAAGAACCTGTAATTCCTCGTTGATGATCATTTTGCTGATGGTGCTATGTACCACAGCAGGAGGTAAATCAAACATCTCAGCCAATGTGTGAAGACTAAAGATAAAAACAAACTGGGGATTAGAGTGTTTATTTAATTGTTTTAATGGTATAATAATATAAAGAGCATAAACAACATCTGTGCAAGAGGCAACTTTAAATTACACACTCAAATCAGAAATCGATAAAGTATGTTGTGTGATGTATTGTTTCTCTTCCTTTTTTTAATCATATGGTGGTGCAATAAGCATTAGTTGAAGGAAAGTATTTTCATGAAGCTGACGGATGAATGTCAGTCAGCCAGCCAGCCAGCCAGCGAGTCAGTCAGTCACTCAGGCAGCCAGCCAGCCAGTCAGTCAGTCAGTCAGTCAGTCAGTCAGCCAGCCAGCAAGACAGTGAGCCAGCGAGCCAGCGAGCCAGCGAGCCAGCAAGCCAGCCAGTAAGTCAGTCAGCCAGCCAGTAGCCAGTCAGTCGGTCAGTCAGTAAAAGTAACAGTATATCTTTGTTGTGCTGTACTCTTACAAGGGAGGTATTGGTCTGTTTACAACAAAGAGTCTAAATTATAACGACTTAAAATAACAACAAGGAGAGAGAGTCTGAGAGTGAGTTAGTGAACGAACGAACGAATAATATTTTACGTCGAAAAACAGAGAGCAAATATTACACTCATATCTCTGGAGGCCAAAGAACAAAAAATAAAGGTAAATGAGCAGTTTAGGCAGAATAAAATGAATGTATGTGATTACTCCATTTAAACTAGCCCTGGCTAAATTGGATGTTCCTGTTAAAATACTGAGTTAAATAAATAAATAAATAAATAAATAAATAAATAAATAAATAAATAAAATAAACAAACAATTTAAACAATTATTAACTAAAGATCAAGTGAACATAAAAGGACCAACAGCTGCCATCAAATTGTATCCGCTTCCATGTCTTCATTCTGACCAGAACAGAATCAGGGTTTTATTGCCAGTGTGCAACACTGACTGTCTTTACAGCAATACACTAGGCATCCTTGCCAACCAAAAATGCTTCAATATTATTCTTATTACATTATGATGATGCTACATTACCTTAATGAATCGTACACACTGTTGTAAGTAAACAGGTAGGTTCTCAGGCTTTCTTCTTGAATTTTCCTTTAACATAGACACGTGTACAGAAAACATTTAAACTATGAGCGTGAGACCCAAGAGCCAGTACATAGCACATTGTAAGGGCCTTAAATCAGTTGTTGTTCATCCTCTGCTTCTAAGTAGCTTATGACCACTAAGAACATTTTATTTTTTCTTGTAAATTTCATTAATAATTCATAAGACTTACGACCAATCTATGGGTAGTATTTGAGTCACATGTATACCTCTCTAAACCCCAATACAAATCATTAACTTTCATAAAACAGTCCTGCTCTGCTAATTAGTATGCATTAACTTTGATACAGATCTCTATTGATTTACATGACAAACACGATCAACACAATCTATTGTTTCATTTCACAAGATAAAATATTCATGTGCGACCTTTATGGGCTTTAAAACAGCTCACCTGCGGCTCACCCTTTAAATGCCCATAAAGGTGTCCCGCTCATATTTTATGTATTACTAGCCCCCCACCCCCCTCACCCCCAGCTTCCCATCCCTGCCCTCCCCTCCCCCATCAGTTTTAGCCCCAAGTGTCATAGCAGTCTAGTTTGCGTCAAAATACATGTTATACAGGAAGTTTATCCACCTTGAGGGAAACAGATAATTACTTGCATTTCATCCTTATTGGTGCCTACTAAAGACTCCTGTCCGATGACAAGCAAGAGATCCAATCACAAGTGATGTTCAAGGTGTTGGATCACCAGACAACTTAATGCCATAAGTTCAATTACCACTGTATGTCAGTCAAACTTCCTTGAACATACTGCTACATGTATCTTGAAAATTGCCCGGGGTAAGAAGCGGCCGCCATTGTTATTTGAATTTGATCTTCCATACGGGTGACTAAAACCTTTCTCTCTACCACTCCCCAAGAGACTCGCTGTTAGTAGATTATGATTGGTTTTTTATTCCTGAAGACAACTAGAACAAAAGGAGACAAAAAACTTCTATAGGGGAGGCAGTAAACGAACAAACAAAAGCTAAGATCGGGGATTATTGGTATTGGATCAAAATCGGCAGAGTTCGTAGGTGTTCGTATTCTATTGTTACACTCACTCACTCACTCACTCACCAACTCATTCACTCACACATTCACTCAACGCGGTTACAAAGTGGCTTCGCCTCCATAAGGAGTCAGTAAGCCACAAAAAATTACCTTGTCAACATTTCCTGTACTTGCTCTGTTTGGCGGAACAGTTTCCACACCTATGAGAAAGAAAGACGTGAAAACAGTAAATAAAATAAATAAATAAATAAATAGAAACATAAATTGCAGGACTAAAATTGTGGATTAGTTTTCTCAAATGAAGTCTGGATAAAGAGTGGCTGCAAGAGGCTACAAGAACCCGGAAGCTTTTGCCAGATAAAACAACAAATTGGTAGTCAACATTCCAGCTGAAGCACCTAACATTTCACAACCACAGCTGCTAACTCCTGGGAGTTTGACTAAATGGAATTTGCCTGAGATAACAGTTTCGTAAACTGGTGCTATCCACGTGCAGAGCATTAATAAACAGCTAATCTGCAGGCAAACAATTAGGTAACAACAACTCTGCATTCTTGTTTTACCTTAAAAGCTAAAATATAATCCCTGCATCGTTTCCACTCTCCTTTCTTCATGGCTTTGGATGCAGCCACTACGTGTTCACGCATGCTCTCTGGAGGACCTGAAATTCCAAAATGACAATTTTAATTGCCTTAAATCAAAGAAAAAAATACAGTCAACCCTCTCCTTAAGGAGACCTTTTTAAGGCTGACACCACTCTAACATGGACAATTAAAGTTGGCCCATACCAGCCATACATCAGTCATTTCTAACTCCCTTTAACATTGTTGCTGGCCCCAGAGGTATCTGTGTTATCCACACCTGACTGTGTTTTAACAAGGCAATTACCATAGAAGCATTAAGTGAGTTTTGCATTCCTTTTGTATTCCCATAAAAACAAGGGGCTGAAAGAAGCCTTAAGTTTCGCCAATGTTACGTTCAAATGTTAGTTGTGTAGTTGCGAGGACTCAACGCATGTGCTTTAGAGCACAAGCGGCAATTTGTGACTGAAGATAATACTTTGTGCCTTTGGCCAAAGTAATAAGCTTAAATTCCAAAACAGAAAGTAACAACTTTTTACTTACCAACCAAAGTTTGCTTTTCACTTTGTCGCAACTGGTAGTGGAAACTCTTACTTAAGATGCGAGGTCTGTAATCATATGCATGAGCTGAAAAAGGAGAGGGCATCAAGTTAAAGTAAACAGTGGATACCTTGGGTTGTCATCACTAGTTGGTTAGTGAAAACAGATATTATTAAAGTGTGTATGTGAGGAAGACAAGAATATCTTGACGTAATTAGCGCATGTAGCTCATTCGTCACTGAATAAACTTGTCAGCTAACAAAGCTAAAATCTCTTTGCTCCAAAACTTCAGTTTGAGTTCTGTGATGAGTTCTAACACTTTTGGGCTGGTGCACAATGTACCAAGTCCATTGTCAGTCTATTGTTTTCTTTCATTGTGTTTGGTTTATTGTATTGTTCTTTTGTATTGTTTCTTCATTGTTCTGTACTTTGTGATGTCTCCCATGAAAGCTTGTGAACTTGGTATTACGGTGCACCAGCCCACTTTTGAGTCCATGGACTCAAAATGCTGTCATAACAAGTAATTAGCCACTAAGAGGTACATTTTCTGCCTGTGGTGCTATTTACTATCCCATAAAAGATGGTTTGAACTTTTGAACTTCTGTGCATGAAATCCTTAAGTGTAAGCTCTCAAGTGAAAGCTACTGCATGAGCAGAACTTTCCAGTGGTACTGCATATATATTATGTGGTGCAAGGTGGATCAACTTTTGAGTCTGTGAATGAAATCCTTAAGTGTAAGCTCTCAAGTGAAAGCTACTGAGCAGTACTTTCCAGTGGTACTGCATATTATGTGGTGGAAGGTGGTTCAACTTTCGAGTCTGTGCATGAAATCCCAATGAAAGCAACACCACAAAAGCAACATTTTTTTTATTGCTCCATTTGGTACGTGTCCTGTGTGTTTTGTGCTATTTTGTTTAGGTCATCTTGGGAACTTAACCCTTTGGCACCTGAACCGCCCAGAACCGCCCGTAAAAAACTCCCATGCTTCAAAACATTGCAACTTTCCCAATCGCACGAATATTGCCATAACTGTTAGTTGTGAGCACGAAATGGAATGTCCTTTAAATTTGGATATCCAATAAATGCAAGAAACGTAGCGATTTTTACTAAATATGGCCTTTTTAGTTTGGACAAGAACGAAACTGACCGTTTTTAACGTCAAAGAGAAACGACAAAAATGCCCCTTTTCGCCTTCATGTTTTTTAAGGAAATCATTGTCGAAAAACCAAAATTCAACCATCATAACGAAATTCAGTCCTTTTTCTAGCTTAGAAATGACTTTTTTTGTTGATATTCTTCTCCCGAGCGTAGATACAGCCTTTTGTTCCAGTGCATTCGGGCCTTCCCGACATTTTCAACATCTTGAGCGCATTGCATGCTGGGAACTAACAAGAATTTTTGACAGCGCCCGTTCCTTTCCCCAATTCTTTCACATACACAGCCTACAGTCTACAGCCACTCCGACCTACCGCAAAAATTTCTTGCTCGTGGTCATCTTCAGTACTCAGAAATTCCAAAATATGTGGCGGTAGGTCGAGAAATTCATCAATAGTCGAGTCCCAAAGGTACTAAGTGTTCGACCGGCCAAATTCACAGTTCGTCGAGTAACAAGCCAAATTCAACAACAAAGTACATCACCTTGCTCGATTCTTTGAGAAAGTGGACTCTTAGCTACCGTCACGCTTAATGATGCTCATCAGGCAGCCGCTAAAGATGAAAAATGGCTGTAAACTTAGCAAAAATCGCAAGCAAACCGAACTTCGGCCATTGTGGTTGCTTTACTGATAAAAATAGCTACGTCAAAATGACGTTTTCAGAAACCTTGAGCCTCCAGTGCCTTAGGACAGCATCACTTTTCTCTGGTAGGTCAAATAAAGAGTCACGAATTGTTATTCATCGTTTATAGGTGGAAAATCACTCCGAAAATGTAAAAATAGCTAGGAGTCAATGGGTTAAACAAGGTTTGAATTTTCTTGTGTAGACAAAAAATCTTTCAAACTACCATGCTAAATTTCTTCTGCAATGAGAAAGGATTCAACAGTCATCGACATTGTGTAATTATGATGCAGGGAGCGCATGAATAACACTGACACATAACCAAGGTACATACCAGCCATCCATGGGATCTCCATTAACATGGCTGAAGTTAAGTAAACACATTCCAGTAGCTCCAAGTTTATGTGCATGTGAAATGGCACCTGGCATTAACAGAGATCAAAAACTTAAGATCCACTTGTGTTAACATAATTTAAGAACTGCAACTGAATGACATACTTTAAGTATTGTGACAGGGCTGTCATTAAGATTTGGAGAGGATGCTGACAAAAGACGAAAATTAGCCAGTCGCAACACAAGAAAGTCTCCCATTTTTAGGCATAGGGCTGGGTTGCAAGCCAATCAACCCTTGGCTAATACAAGATAAAAAATTAACCAGAAAATGCAAGGAGTTTATTTCTCCATCCACGAACATTGTTCAATGCTGATATTCTGCAAAATTTTAGATTAGAGGTCCTCAACCCGGAAAAGCAAAAAGCAGCAAAAGAAACATTCATCCAAAAGTTACAAACTGCCACCAAAGTTTACGCTAATCCTGAATTAAGTTAATCGGCTTTCGAACAACCGGGCCCAGAGTAATTGCTTGGGTGCACCTGGTTATCAACATGCTGACACACAACAATGTGAATTGACTCTCAAATAATGAAGCGGGAAGTCAGGAGTGTTATGTTATGGAAGTTAAGGTTAATATAACTTCTCATTTGAAGTAACCACACAGAAATGCTTCCTGTAGCATTTCTTTTAGGTCGGTGGACTTTAAATATTTTTAGATATACATGTAATACTACTGCAGAGGTCAATCTTCTTGTTTGATTTATGTAAGAAATTATCTAAGTTACTATACTAGTAATTAAAGACCCAGTAAGGACCATTAGACTTTGCGCGTTGCGACCCATCGGCGGCCATTTTTGTGATGTGTGAATGATATGTGAAATAAATCATACATGACATGATCTCATGATGTTGAAAATTCCGAGTTCTTTGCTTTGACTAAAAAATCCATCTGCATTGGCTGCATTATTCTTCCCCCCTTATTCTGAAAGGTCTTATGGTATACCTTGTTTATCTGAGAACACTTCTACATGTCTTTTGACAAAATTTATCACAAATTGTAGTTGTATTTGACGTAAATATTGTGTGAGGTCGAATCCTACACATTCAAAATGGCAAACCTGTCCCAAGGGACCTCATTTACCTGGACAAGTGTGGCAGATACAACTTCGGTCGTCTGTCTTCGACCTGTGGAATTCCAGAAAACTCGCACTTGGCTTTGGGGAAGCTACCAACAGCAAATTTGCTGAATTCCTTTCACATGAACCAAGAGAGCATTTATCACAGCGATGGTGAGCACTTGCGACTATTTCATGCATGGTAACATCAGTTACCGTTCTGTATAGTTGGTTTCTTTGCTTGAATGAATTTTACTAATACTAAGTTTCAACGTGCCAGGATTTTGGAGCCGGGAGATGTTTCAAGAAGTCGTCTGGAGCATGGTGTAGTGATCAAAACATCAAAAAAGGCGCTCAAAGCCTAATGGTCCTTACTGGCTCTTTAATGTATTTTAGCTGAGATGTAGTTAGTGCCGGTCCACATCAGGACTCTAGTCTTGCCTATTCTGTAACCTGCTCAAATAAACTATGTATGTATGCATGCATGATGCATGCATACATACATACATAGTTTATTTGAGCAGGTTACAGAATAGGCAAGACTAAAGTTCTGATTTCGACCAGCACTAACTACGTCTCAGCTAAAATAATTAATTAATTACTAATATAGTAAACTTAAGATAATTTCTTAAGTAAATCAAACAAGAACATTAACCTCTGCACTAGTATTACATGTATGTACGTACATACGTACGTATGTATGAAATCTTTTTGTAATCTTAAAAGATCCCCACTTTAGAAGAAAATTTAACTCTTCCAAAAACCAGTAAGATAGGGCTTTAGATATTGCACTATCTGCAAACCACTGATTATCAAAAAAGTCAAATTGACATATGGTAATTATATGGTCATCAACAATTTGACGAAAACTTACCTGTCTTCTCTTCTCAATGTTTTCTTCCTCTGGAGTTCTCTCATATTGTCTTTGTTGCATTAAACACTAAAAAAAGATCAAAAAACAACCAGATAATTTAACAGACCATAAAGGTCTGAAGAAAGCTGCCTTTTAATTATGTCTGCCAATGAAATTCTCAATGCATGAATGTTCAAATGAGATCTACTGCCCTGCTAACCCTTTGAATCTACAGAAAGATAGTGAGGTGCACTGAAGTCAGACTGCCTTGTGAATTCTGTTTTCCAATTTGGTTCCCAAAACTACTTGTCCAACAATAACCAACATTTGATTTCATTTGATTTATTTAGAGTTGATTTGATTTAGTCTCCCCCATTAGTAGAGCATCTGTGCTTGGCTAAATACATTTGAGACTTAAATAAAGTGATTATTATTATTTTTAATATTATTATTATTATGACATTGATGACTGCCGCTTAAACGCTTGCCAAGCATGTATCCACTAAGTTTAGAAAGTGAGCTTGTAAATTAGTATTTTAGGATCTTTTTATTATTTTTATTTCATCAAAAGTTTTGCCTAATGATAGTACGTCCACTAATTTTAGAAAGTCTAACATTATTATGGTGTTGAGTTTGTAGATTTGTATTCTAGGATTTTTTAATATTTTCTTTATTTCATTAAAATTTTGAGTCTATGATAGTTGTAAATAGGTATAATTTTTATTTTTATTAATACATTTTTTATTTATTATTATTATTATTATTATTATTATTATTATTATTATTATTATAACTTGGACACTAATGAGGAATCAAAGTGACTTACACACAACCGCCATGTTGAGGCATTCTTCTTTTGTTTTAATATGCGGCCATGCCATGTGCGTGCATTCACCTTAGTGACAGTTTTTCCATGGAGGGTCACATTTATTATGAGTTGTCTCGTGCTATTGAGAACTACATACCTGAGCAAGAAGTTCTTTGGCTCTGCCACTGGACTGCACATCATGCAAGGCATTGTGGGCATCCTTGATCATACCATGTCTGAATGCACACAAGCCAAGTTGAACCATTGTTCTGTTGTAGAGAATCTTCAAAGAACAATAACAACAACAAACAACACAGTGAAAATTTAGGAAATTTGACCCCTGCAGTGCAATGTAATTGCATTTTATTCTATGAAACATGTAGCCCAAGTAAAGTTGTTTAAGCTACGGATTGGATAATAACCAATTGCATTTTGAGCAATGAAGTTACCCTCCAACATTTTGTTAGAATTCCCAATCAGTTTCAAGCAGGAACTCAAAATTCCACTTTTAAAGCTAAGTTTTGTTGAGGTCTTTTATTATAAAATTTGCCCCTCTGTGGAATAAATTAAGCACTGTTTGGCAGGGTGGCAACATTTGTGCCTCAGCCAGAAATACAGTAACTGCAAATTTGGCTCCACTCACTGAGGTTTTTTTTTGTTGTTGTTGAGGTTTTTTATTACAAAATTCGCCCCTAGGTGGAATGAATTCAGCGCTGTTTGGCAGGGTTGTAACATTTGTGCCCAGAAATACTGCAAATTTGCCTCCACTCACTAAATTAATGTGGTGGTCTCTTTTAATTGCTTTTTATTTTACTTTTCTTTTATTTTATTTTACCTGCCACTTAGAACCTAAATTGCTCAGGGAGCTAGCAAGAAATCCTACTGGTTTATTTAGCTTCCTAGCTTGTCCATTGTTTTTATTTAGTTTACATTAACATATTTTGTAAATTTTGTAGATTGTAATTAAAAAAAAAGTATACATTGATAAAAGCAAAATAAAGATTATTATTCTTATTATTTATTTATTTGTTTTCAGTTACCCAAAGTTTTTTACAAACCAACAAAATGACTAGCTTGTGGTGGGCTTTTAGCTCAGTTGGTAGAGCACTGCAGTGGCATCCCAGAGCTCGACGTAATTCAAGATGGAATCCTGCACAAAACTGAACTTTTCAGGTTCTCTTTTTGCTGATGCTAAAGTAGTTTTCACAATTCCCTTTCACATCTTCAATGTACAGTCAATTTTTTATGTCTTAAGTTAACACAGAGTTCAGAGCCTGCTGACAGCCAAGGATCAGGCTTTAAAATGTCCAATGCATTAACAACAACATTGCACGTCCACTGTTGCTGAGCTAATTATCTAAGCTCTCCTCAGAATGAGCTGTATGTTTCTTTACTAAGGCTACAGGCAAGAACACTGTGGCCAACTCTCGTGAAACATGCAGCAGCAAACTAGATACCAGATAGTCTCAACATGAAACTATTCTAGCATCACTAGATCTGCTGCTTAATTTACCACATCTGTAACACTGGGCTTAGTAACTAGTCATACTGAGCTTCTGAAACATGTGGAGACTGTGATGCCACTGGTAAGACCCCTTCCCCCTCAATCCCTTAATACAGGCCCTGAAAAGTCCCATGAAATTAAAGTAAGTCCAGGCATATGTTTCTGAAAACTCCGAAAAACATTTCAGGGTGCGATAAACTGTTCCACATGCACAACGTTCATCAGCATAGACGCACATTTGATTTTGAATAAATGTGAAGGGGGAAAGTTTTAATAAATACACTAGGCTACTTTGCTTGAAAACTTTAACCACCAATCAATGACAAATGAACCCAAAACATAGTCTCTGGGACCAAAAACTCTTTAGACTATTTGGGAAATGGACCCTAGTTCTTCACTTGTCTTCTATTGGACTGCTTCAGGAATTTGTGCAATGATTTGAATCAGGAATGCAAAACAAACCTGTGTTGGAATGTCTGCATGCTGAATGGTCTCCTGCAGATGTGACATCAGCATCAGACCACGTGCCTCAAACCAGCGATCGTGCAAGGCGTGGTGATATAGATGGCACAGCATGGCTCTGGTTCATATCCTGTCTGATGTGTCACGTGAGTAGATAAACTTGCACATTTTGTCAACCTTTTTCGAGGAATTCTGACCCTCTTTTTTTAGTCTGTTTGGGAGCTGTCTCTTCTTTTTTGCTCTCTTCTGGATCCTTACTGGCTATTAGCATGTAAGATAATTAAATGAAGTAATACTTGAATTTAACCACTCACACTATTTCATTGATTAGAAACTTACTTAAGACGGTGCACTTAATTCCAGCTGAAAAGAGGTTCCTCTCCCCCTTCCCTTGTCAATGTTGTTGGCCCACATTTTCTGTTTTCCTACAAATGCGAGGCCAGGCAAAAAATGGGGTCCAACAACATTGATCAAGGAAGAGGGAGGAGGGGAGTCTTGCCTGTCAAGCAGTAACTGTCAAGGGAGAGGGGGGAGGGGAGTCTTGCCTGTCATGCAGTAACTGTCAAGGATGAGGGAGGAGGGGAGTCTTGCCTGTCATGCAGTAACTGTCAAGGGAGAGGGGGGAGGGGAGTCTTGCCTGTCATGCAGTAACTGTCAAGGGAGAGGGAGCAGGGGAGTCTTGCCTGTCATGCAGTAACTGTCAAGGGAGAGGGGGGAGGGGAGTCTTGCCTGTCATGCAGTAACCGTCAAGGGAGAGGGGGGAGGGGAGTCTTGCCTGTCATGCAGTAACTGTCAAGGGAGAGGGAGGAGAGGAGTCTTGCCTGTCATGCAGTAACTGTCAAGGGAGAGGGGGGGGGGGAGTCTTGCCTGTCATGCAGTAACTGTCAAGGGAGAGGGAGGAGGGGAGTCTTGCCTGTCATGCAGTAACTGTCAAGGGAGAGGGGGGAGGGGAGTTTTGCCTGTCATGCAGTAACTGTCAAGGGAGAGGGAGGAGGGGAGTCTTGCCTGTCATGCAGTAACTGTCAAGGGAGAGGGAGCAGGGGAGTCTTGCCTGTCATGCAGTAACTGTCAAGGGAGAGGGGGGAGGGGAGTCTTGCCTGTCATGCAGTAACCGTCAAGGGAGAGGGGGGAGGGGAGTCTTGCCTGTCATGCAGTAACTGTCAAGGGAGAGGGAGGAGAGGAGTCTTGCCTGTCATGCAGTAACTGTCAAGGGAGAGGGGGGGGGAGTCTTGCCTGTCATGCAGTAACTGTCAAGGGAGAGGGAGGAGGGGAGTCTTGCCTGTCATGCAGTAACTGTCAAGAGGGGGGGGGAGTCTTGCCTGTCATGCAGTAACTGTCAAGGGAGAGGGGGGGGGAGTATTGCCTGTCATGCAGTAACTGTCAAGGGAGAGGGGGGAGGGGAGTCTTTCCTGTCATGCAGTAACTGTCAAGGGAGAGGGGGGAGGGGAGTCTTGCCTGTCATGCAGTAACTGTCAAGGGAGAGTTTTAGAAGAAGAGTGAGTTTTTTATTGGGAGTGTCTCAACATTTTTGCAACTGGTTGTACTTCATCAGGGTTTCCCTATACAGTATAAAGCCATGAAAACCCTAGATTTGGTGTAAGATTGTAGAATGAGATATCTTGTCATATAACAGATTTGCCAAAGGAGACATGTAAAAAGGTCCTCCGTCAATTGCTTTTCGATATTTTGGGAAAAGAAGATAATTAACTACATTGAAATACCAGCGATTATTAAAAAAAGTAGGATTAATTAAATAGCTCTATATATTTAACTCTGATTCACTTATTTATTTTCTCACTTTTCTTGCACAGTTAGAACTCTTTTTAGCATATCTTCCTGTTGTTCAGTTTAGTTTTAATCCATTTTTTTGTTACCTTTTTGTTATTTCTCTTAGCTTTGGTCATTTTGTCCCGCCCCAATTAGTGTTGTAGCTGTTTGTGGGACAAACTATTGGTTTTGTTGTAAAGATCCTGTAATAAAGTTGTTGTTGTTGTTGTAACCCAAGTTAATGATCAAGATAGGTATTTTAGGCACCCAGCTCTTTAATACACTCAAAATTCAGTTACTTTTGAGCAAACCAAAAACTGACCAAAAACCTGATGGGACGTTCTTGTCTGGAGCCATCAAAAACTGATCAAAAACCAGAGGGAACGTTCTTGCCTGGAGCCATCAATTATTATAGCTCTGCAGTGTCAAGGATCAGCATTATTAATCACTACTATTGATCAAGGAAGAGGGAGGAGGGGAGTCTTGCCTGTCATGCAGTAACTGTCAAGGGAGAGGGGGGAGGGGAGTCTTGCCTGTCATACAGTAACTGTCAAGGGAGAGGGGGGGGGGGGAGTCTTGCCTGTCATGCAGTAACTGTCAAGGGAGAGGGGGGGGGAGTCTTGCCTGTCATGCAGTAACTGTCAAGGGAGAGGGAGGAGAGGAGTCTTGCCTGTCATGCAGTAACTGTCAAGGGAGAGGGGGGAGGGGAGTCTTGCCTGTCGTGCAGTAACTGTCAAGGGAGAGGGGGGAGGGGAGTCTTGCCTGTCATGCAGTAACTGTCAAGGGAGAGGGGGGGGGAGTCTTGCCTGTCATGCAGTAACTGTCAAGGGAGAGGGAGGAGGGGAGTCTTGCCTGTCATGCAGTAACTGTCAAGGGAGAGGGGGGAGGGGAGTTTTGCCTGTCATGCAGTAACTGTCAAGGGAGAGGGTAATTCAAGGCAAACAAAGGCAAAGACACAGTTAAGCTCTGGAACAAAGTCAATCAGGGTTAGAAATAGCTCTGAATTTGTGTCATGATCAAAAGTCTCACTTAATTAAGACAAGAGGCTACAATTAGCCTATTAACTTGTGTCTACAGAACTACATTGTATATCCCTAAGTTGGCGGGAAACAGGAGAAAAAGAGAAGTCTGTCTGTCCTCCTTTCATTGGACGCATTGTGCACGACGTTTGAGTCTATTTGTTTGTACCTTGTCAACGTATATCCCTTTAAAACTTCAGAATTGCTTTAATTACAGGTCAACCATTGATAACAATAGTAATATTGTAAAAAAAAAAAAAAAAACAATTTAACAAAAATGAAACAAACAAAGCAATAAAAATAGAAACTAAAAAAAGAAATCATATAAGTTACCTCCTAAGCAGTTTAAACCTTAGATCATCTGCATCAGAAGCGGTTGCAATGACGGCTACACTATATCTACTTGGCATAGCTGACTTGGTGAATATAGTTTATTTATTGCAAAATATCTAATCCAACTTTGTTTTACTGATGGATTTAATTTCTGCTGAGCGTTTGAGAAAGAAAATGCTTATGGAACGGAGATTTGGATAGACAAAGCACCAAAATTATGCATTGAAGCATCTCTTCCAGAAATAAATGAAAAAGAATCGAAGGTTTGCTTTGAAAATATCTTTCGAGCTTTCGTGGCACTTTTGCACAGAAAATCACTCAACTCCACAAAGGTCACTCAAGTCACATGTGTGAGAAGTGAAGATGACCGAGCTTCTGTTAAACCCTTCTGCGCAGTGGTGCATTTTGAACATGTGTGCTGACCAAATTGTGACACGAAGATGAAAAATAATAAAAACAAGAGGCTACAATGAGCCTAAACTCATGCCTGCAAAAATACATTTTGTATCCCTAAGTTTTCGGGAAACAAGAGAAAAAGAGAAGTCTGTCTTCCTTCTACATCAGACACTTTGCGCTTGTTTACAGTGTATATCCATAGACCCCTATCAACATATACATACATACACCTGTACATACTTTATTGGCTCATCCCCACTGGGCTTTTCAGAGTCAATTTTACACTACAAATCAAACAAACTCAACATGATAAGAATCCCAACTGGCCGGAGGCAAACCAGTTGGCTATATCCCTTTCAAATTACAAAACCGCTTTATAACTGAACCATTGATAACCATTATAACACTTGTAAAACAAATGATAAAAGAAGATGAAAAAGAGAAACGAAAGAAAAAAAAATGTTTGATGTGGCAGGAATTAAACCCAGGTCATCGGCGGTCACAATAACCACTACACCTTGGGATGCACTGCATAGCTAATGAGACAAAAATAGTCAAACACAATAGGTGGCAACCTCCTTTAAGTGGACAATAAATCATGATCATGATTATTGGTTCCAGCTACAATACATTTAGTGGGCACCTCTCCAAAGTTCTTTCTCCTGGTGCCTGCAGAGATGTCCACTTACAAGTGGCCCTATTGTTAATAAAATAATTTAAACAGGTAGAAGAAAACAACTTAAGATTAAAGAAATTAACGCTTACTGTTTTTTTTAAGCTGATTGGCCTGCTCCCGAAATGCAGAAAGGAATGAAGTCATTGATGGTTTCTTAGATCCAAACCAGATACCTGCAAGGATCATCCTGTTGGTGCTAAATCTGTCAAAAAGGGGTTGAGTTGGTCAACAGAATAAATGAAGTTACCACGAAAATTAATTTATAACAATGGTCATTACATGTGCAGTGTACAGAATGTGCTCTAAGAAACTTTTTTGTCGCCCAAAACTCTGAACCTTTGAAATCCAGGGTGCCTAGGATAATAATTTTGGCCAAAAACTAAGATTTTCTTATCGCCCAAAGACAAAAGTCAACAGGGGCCAATGGGTGCTGCCAGAGCACAGCCTTACATTCTATTAATACAAAGTGCATGAAATACAATTGGATTTGATAGATCACTCATTTAGTCAGAATTTACTATCCTTGTCCCATGCAACCAGTCATTTTACCTGAGTTGTTAGCTCACAAAATTATGGTTTCATTAATGCCATGCCACATGTCAATGTACAGTATACAATGTACAATGTACATTGTACAATGTACAATGTACTGTAATTCTAATGACTCAATGGAAGTATATTATAATAAAGTCTACCAGATGTCTTTAGTATATAACTACGTACTGTATGATGTACCAAGTTAGCAAACTTGCCATTAGCAGACCAGAACATGTAAGGCAAAAATATCCCTAATAATAATCATTATTCCTCACCCCATACAAGTACATACACTGTAGATGACAATGCAAAGAAAAATGTTTGCCAATTCTCAAGCATGATATTTGATCACAACTGCAATAAAAATAGTGGTTTTACAGACCTCACTGATGGGATGAACTTCATTTACAACAGGTAAAAGCAGCCAGATTTCATCTTTAGAGGCTTTGAAAGCCTGGATGCCATCTTTGTTAAGAAACAAGGAAATGCTGTTATAGTTTGTGAAAAAGGCTCCTGGTTTGATCAGCTCTTGATACAAAGTCACCATCCATTATGACATACCACTCCCTTTCAGGTCTCTCTAGTGCTGACTCAGAGCATGCTTTCTTTCGTTGAAGCCATATTCAATGTCTGACACAAATGTAGACAAATTAAACAATGCTATCAATGACTGAATATTATTTACATTTACTATAAACTGTAGAGGGAAAAACAAATGCGAGACTAATGATAGCCAACCAGCCACAGACTAGTAAGAATTCCATTTTGGCTAGTAGATTTTGCATTTCACTAGCCATTTAAGTTAATGAAAAGTTCAAAGCAGGACAAGAGGGAAACAAAATGAAAATTAATTTCAAATGTATCACAAAAGAAAATGGAGTCGTGCAAGTGAACAGACGATTGACTTCTTCTTTCTTTTTTCATACTAATTAATGCAGTGAACGACAAACGCACTAGTTCAGCAAGACTTATTTTTATTATAAAACTTTCAAATTCCAAACATACTTATTTCTAAAAAGCTGATAAGTTGCATATCATCAGTATTGTGGTTGGAAAAGAAAGTACCTAACTGAAACTGCTTGACAGGATTACTGTCTGGCCAACAAGTCTGGCTAGTGAAAAATTCGATTTCTCTATAGTGAATCAAACCTTTCACTAGCCACTGGGTTAGTAAGCTGAAAAGTTAGTCTCGAGCCCTGTTACTGGACCTTATTTCTAATTTCTAATTGAATAATCTGCAAAGGGCACAGCCCATCACTGAAGATGAGCAGAAATGCAGGTGCTGTGTTAAAATATACAACTAGGTGCAAGTGGGTACAAGTGTCCAGGATTCAGCATTCACTGAGACATAGCTCATAGCAGCCTTTTTAAAAGCCTCTAGCCTACTAGCTAGAAAACCGTGTTTATATTTTTCTGTCTTTGCACTGACTTAAAATTGTCTGGTACCTTGTCTGTTCTTATGGAATTTGCACTGTCAACTGACCAGAAATCACTTTGTATAAACTTAACATAAATTGCACCTTTTCACACAAAAATAATAAAAATACAAACACATGTTCCAATAGAGGGTACTGAATTAGAAGGGGAATCACAGGTATTAAAGCCACTGTACTCAATGTTTAGTTATTGTAATTAACCAAAAACTACCGCTAGTCCAATCCCACACAAATTCCCTTCAGTGGCTAAGAAATCCCTGAGCCCAGTTCAATACAACACGGCGTAATCAGTTGAATAAAACCAAATTAATCAACCCAGCTTTACTTAGGCGAGAGTCTTACCTTCCAAAAGGCTCTTCAGCTGAGCAGCCTCCAATATCCAATGCCAAAAAGCAGTTGTTAGTTTTCTTTGAGTTTTCATGATACTTAAGCTTAAGATAGTGTCCTCTATCGTTATTGAAGCACCTGGATAAAGGTGTTTCGTGGCGCTGGCCGTCATCCTTTTCATCAAGTTTGGAATCCTCATTCACTGTGGTCTCGCAACGATAAGAGTCGTCGGATTCTTAGTCTCTGTAATCTCAGTCTTCTTGCAGATGACATGAGAACAATTCGACGATTGAGAATTTCATGTTTCCTTCCTGACTCTGTGTTTGGTCAGTCGCTTCACCCAAAACACGGTAGGTACCTCATGTATCCCTTATTATCATGTATCCCTTATTATTATGGATACATGAAGTAGCTACGCACTCAAGTACAAACTTGCTGTACAAATCTTATCCTGGCTCAAAAGAACAAGTTGAGGACAGGTTTTTGTTAAATTTCACCACGGTCCCTGCAACAATAGAAACGACAACTTAAATTTGCTTTAGAAGGCAGAAAGCTTCGCAGGTCATATGGGGTGAGACGTTCTCCTATTCTGTAAAGCCAGGTAAGTTCAAGTTTGCAGTGCAGCTAATCGCCATGACTCGACGGTTCAGAAACTCAGGGTTCGCGTATGGATGGATGATCTTTAATAGATTTAGGCAAGTCTAACTTTGATATTTGCATGTAATGCTTCGCTATCCTGTGATATATTTTTTTGAACGTGACTACTCATTTCAATGATGGCATAGGTTAGTTCACGTATAATTCTTTAGCCTTATGCAATCCTTTTGCTGAATCAGTCATACGACAAGATAAGCTGAAGCTTATTGCAACATTCAAAATAACTGTAAGTTGAACTTACATTGTCTGTACTTGTATATCGATGACAGTCATTTAAAATAGACTTATTCCACGTCAAAGCTTGTTTCAGTTCATCGAATGATTTGTACAAGTTTAGGAACGACCAATTATTATTTAAGCCTCAACTTAGCCAAGTTTGCAGTAGTACACAGCTGTGCTTCAACGACGTCAGATCTAAATATTCTGCGCACCAGCAAACTTAATAATCTTACTTAGGCTTTTTTAAATTTGCCTTTCGCAGCTTTAAATTCCTGTTCATATTTTTTTCTTAACTTTGCTTTTCTTAGAACCTGTAATGGCTCCACCACCATTTGCTCTTGTTCGTTGGGTGGATGACGACGAACCCGGGGTCTGGCAAGCGATCAAGACAGCACAAATCCGAAAAAATCCAGGTGAGATAAGTGAGGGTATAGCAGTTGATGCCATATGGAAGAAAGGAGAGGAACAAGCGTTGCAGAGATCCTAAAACTTGGTGGTAAGTAAAATTATATTTGTTTTTTGTGTATGTGTACACTGTAAGCAGGCCCATCTTTTATCAGTAAGACTTAAACATTAATATTCTAACGGTCTGTAAATACAATCTGCACTGATGTTTGTAGAACGTTCGATTGTTAGCTTCAATGAGTAACCTTTGCCTGAAGGGTTTATAAATAAATAAATAATCTAAGTATTTCTGAAATCTAGTTATGTTTTCCAGTCAATAAGTCATACTTAACTACAGTGATCAATGGAAAATGAGTATGTGAAACCCTGGAGAGAAAAACAGCTACCACCGAAGAGGGTCTCTATTCCCAAAAAACTATGTGTGCACTTTGTATCCGAACAAGGGGAAGGATCCCCAACAAGTGCAGGTCATAAGCTAGCTGCAGGTAACAAAACTGTCAGTGATATAGTGTTTTCCATTACATGTACTCAGTACTGGAAATAACTTTTCTTCCATTACAGAACATTTGTCATTCAAAACTTCCGTTTGGCCAGACATTTTACCTATTTGACCAGACATTAATTAGCATAATGTATCTCAATATGGAATTTTGAAAACTGCATTTAAATGTGTTAAGACATCACATTTGGACATGACATGTTTGATCATAATGTGAAATCAGCAAGACATTTTCAAAATTTGGTCAGACAATGTCTAATGACCGATTGTTGTTTGCAGCACTGTGTACTTAATTGTATTGTGCTGTTCCCCTCAAATAGTGAAGTACATGTAATGAAAGGACTAGAATAATTAATCTTTTGCACTTCTGTTTTAGCACAAAATATAGCGTAAATTTACATTGTACGTTATAAATAGTCATCATTGTGCCAAGAGAAAATTCACCAAATCTAAATATTACAGGAATGTGGACAGTATTTTGCAGTCTTAATTCAGTCATCCGGTCTTTTTCTTTTATTTAGTTATCTTACAATGTTCAGTGAACATCACTGTAACTCACCTATCATGACCTTGATGTAAGTTCTGGAAAACAAAAGAAAAAAGGTACATGTACATTGTATTTCAGATGACTTGATATCCCAATTTAACCATGCATTTGTTGTTCTTTATATATGTTAACAACTTCTTGTTGTCTACTTTTCCCATCCCACCATGCCAAGAGTCAGCACAAGGCTGATGTAAACAAAACGTAGTGTTGATTACTGTGTTCAGGGTGTAATTCAGATAGCACGATGGAATGCTTCAGATGAAACGAAAGTCTGCACATTCAATCAATGTGTTACTGTGATTGGTATAAAACAATGACTTATCAGATTTGAATAGGAGTAGAAATTAAAAATGCCTTTGCAAGGGTTGTCACAATATTGCTTTTAAAGCAGGTGGTCTAATTGTTGGAGTAGGCAGTTACTTTTGCCATCATTTAGCCCACCAGATTAACCGGCAAAGATCATGAAGAACATTAATTGCGATTTTCACCAGCTGCTGTCTACTTTTAACAATGCTGCTTTGCATGTTCTTCTGACACTTTTACTGTCTGTTTTTTGGTGTATTAGACAAGGAATCTGACACAAGGAAACTGGATGCAGCTAAAGCTGCTGACCCTACGAGTGACAGTGAAAGTGACGAACATGAAAAGGTGAATACAAAGATGTTATTTTCTTTTTAAAATGAGTTGTTGTTATTGCAAATTAGCAGGACTTACACTTCAGTTATTCAGCCATGGCTTATCCTCTGTACCATTTGATTTTCTTAGGGGGATTTTTCAAAGACATCAAAAGCAGAAGCAGAGAAGGTGAGAGCCTTAAAAGTAAAATCAGGGTGGCTAATGGTCCAAAATGTAGGCACTTTCATTGCTCAAATGTAAACGACACGCTACTAAAAATCATATTTGTACAACAGATAGAAACTTCTGCATTTATTTCCATACTGCACCAGAGAAACTGTCTTATTTGTTCTTGAGGCTAACAAAGTTTTCAAATTATATTTTCTTTTCCATGACCTCCTTGAGAAAATATTAAAAAAAAACAGTTTAAGCTGTATCAATAATTTAGTAACTGTGAATGATATATGAAATGAATCATATATGAACTGCGGAAATGAAATCAAATGAAGAATGATCCTCGCAGTTGTGAACGCAACTTATGCAATTGCGAAAAGAAGCCTGAAAAAAAATTCAGGACTTCAACGGGGTTTGAACCCATGACCTCGCGATTACCGGTGCGATGCTCTAACCAACTGAGCTATGAAGCCACTGACGTTGGGAGCAGGTCAATTGTGGGTTCCTATGTTCCCGTGAAAGAAATGAGTGTGCATGATATATGAAATGAATCATATATGAACTGCGGAAATGAAATCAAATGAAGAATGATCCTCGCAGTTGTGAACGCAACTTATGCAATTGCGAAAAGAAGCCTGAAAAAAAAAATTCAGGACTTCAACGGGGTTTGAACCCATGACCTCGCGATTACCGGTGCGATGCTCTAACCAACTGAGCTATAAAGCCACTGACGTTGGGAGCAGGTCAATTGTGGGTTCATATGTTCCTGTGAAAGAAATGAGTGTGCATGAAATATGAAATGAATCATATATGAACTGCGGAAATGAAATCAAATGAAGAATGATCCTCGCAGTTGTGAATGCAACTTATGCAATTGCGAAAAGAAGCCTGAAAAAAAATTCAGGACTTCAACTCATTTCTTTCACGGGACTTCAACTCCTAGGGAGGGGCCTAGTATAGAGCCCTGAGGCACCCCACACTTTATTTGGCAAGAATCCAAACAAATACCATTAAATTCCACATATTGTTGTCTATCGCTTAGATAGCTTTCAAACCATCTAAGTGCAGTGCCTCGAACACCATAATGCTCTAGTTTTGAAATTAAAATTTGATGATCAACGGTGTCAAAGGCTTTAGACAAGGCTATAAAAGTACCAACTGTATATTCCTTATTTTCAGTAGCGGAAGAGATTTTGTCATACAAACAAGCTAGAGCATAAGCAGTTGAGTGATGTTTGCGAAAACCATACTGATTATCAGAGAGAATTTTATAGACATTGAGAAACCTTAAAAGACGATTGTACATGACTCTCTCTAGAATTTTAGAGAATGCAGGTAAAACAGACACGGGTCTGTAATTTGTAAATATATCCTGTTCACCAGATTTAAATAAAGGAATAACTCGAGCAATTTTTAATTGATTTGGCACAATACCAGAGGTGATGGATAAGTTAATCAAGCTAGTAAGGGGAGAGATTATTATATCGATAGTATCTTTAATTAAGTTCATAGAAATATTGTCATGACCTACAGCATTACCTGAAAGACAAGTACGACATATTTCAATAATTTCTTCCTCATTTGCAACTTCAAGAAATATTGAATTGACTAGTCTGGGGGGTAAAAAAGAACTATGCGACTTTTCTGATGCAGGAATTTTGCTAGCTAAATTAGGGCCAATGTTAGTAAAATATTTACAAAAAAGATTAGCTATTTCCTTTGGATCGGAAATTTCACGAGAATCTGCCCTAAATACAGATGGTAGACCACGCTTACCTTTATTTCTATTAAGAATTTCATTGAGAACTTTCCAAATGGCCTTAACATTTGATTTTAGTTTCTCAATTTGTTTTTCATAATATAAACGCTTAGCAACTCGAAGAGAATGGGTGTTCATATGGAGGAAAGAAAGGCCTGATTCAAGGCTACTGCAGTTTAAGTTTAGGCGACTTTGCTCTTCGGCTAACATGTTGTTAAAACTATCTTCGGTATAGTACTCACAGCTACTGTGTTCTAAATAAAAATTTATGTCTGGATCATTGTCTTTACAAAGACTAAAATTTTTATAGGACTCGCATAGCAAAGGATTAAACTTTAACTGAGCTAATCTATCAGGATCAAAATTAATAGTACCGCCATTCATGAATTCAAACAGAGTTAGCCGAAATTGATCATCGTCTAAATTATAAAATGGTAAGGATGATAAACTATTCACTTGCAGGTTTATCACGAATAACTAAGCGATCAAGGACAAAATATGCAATTTTACCCGCCTGTTTTGCAGCCTTAAGTTTAGGAATCTGACACTCTCTCTTTTGAAGGGTTGCCGGCGAGAGATCTTCACTGATATAAAGATCGGTAGGCTTCTCCCACCTAGCTTTGCGCAAAACCTGCTCCCTCTGTTTCCAATCTCTTAATCTGCACACGATGGTTCTCGGTTGATTCCGGTTTGCTTGCCCCGACTTGGTTATCCGCCTTTCCACCCGGTGAGCCCTTTCACGGAAACATAAGAACCCACAATTGACCTGCTCCCAACGTCAGTGGCCTCATAGCTCAGTTGGTTAGAGCATTGCACCGGTAATCGCGAGGTCATGGGTTCAAACCCCGTTGAAGTCCTGAATTTTTTTTTCAGGCTTCTTTTCGCAATTGCATAAGTTGCGTTCACAACTGCGAGGATCATTCTTCATTTGAATTTAGTAACTGTTTGCTCTCTGATTGCCATGAATTCCATCCCAAACACCTGGGGGGGGGTACTGCCTTATATGAGCTATATAGGTATGTGTGGCCCCAAAGGGTATGGTTTTTTAGCCGTTTTGGTCTGAAATAGGGTATCAATTTGGACCATTTTGGTCTGAAATAGGGTATGGTTTGTGCACTCTTGTCTTGAATTCGATATCTTTTTTTAGAAGAAGCTACTTCTTCATCTTTAGCCAATAAGACCATCAACAAAAGCCCTTCTTTTTTGTCTTTTAATTATGTTTACGCCAACTGTGTATGTGAAATAGGTCTGAAATAGGGTATCAAATTTTTGGTCATGTCTGAAATAGGGTAGGGAAAATCGCAGATTTTGGTCTGAAATAGGGTAAGGGTTTCAGAAAGCGGGCCGCACACCCCCCACCCAATTTTTCTGGGAGTACCCCCCCCCCCCCCCCCCGGCCCAAACAATGTTGGTTTGATGGGCACCAAAATTACTTTCTTCCTGTAAGCTTTATCAGTGTTTATATGTCATCAATAATTTACACCAGAGAATGTAACCAACAAAGAATTTCTCATAGACAAAACATCGTTAAGGTCTGTTTAACAAAAATCTGCCAAGTTGCAGTAATTAATATCCTTTACGTCAACTTATGAACTGAGAAAGCTAACACCCACATCCTAACAGCTTAATATTTAACTTTCATTATTAGTAAACAATTTATTTTATTGGTTGTAGGTTTTAGCCAAAAAATTCTTGCAAAAGCAGCGCATACATAGTACATTTACAAACACCATTGAACAGAAAGAACAACTGTCTGGTGTTGGTGCATCCCAAGAAATAGTTGGTAAGTTTCTTCATTGCAATGTAACACTAACACTACTAGCCAGAGCCACAACAATTCAGTCAATCAATGAACTTTTTCGAAGTGTCAATATCTAAGCTAGACAAGCTGACCAGCAGTGGTCAAGTAACTGGTGACATTTAGTTGTAGTTATCAAAATCAGCCAATGATACAGGATGTAGATAAAATGTTTAACAGATGGACTTATCAGTTCACAGGTGGGTTTACAAGAATCCATTGCTATAGATTTTTTAAGACCTTAGAAGGTTTTTCAGCCGGCAAAACTGGGTGGAGAGCCAGGTATTTTCCCGGCTCCCGGCTTTTATCTATGTCCATTTTGAAAACATCCTTATGGTTTTACATTTTTTTTAATGGCAAACTGTGCATTAATTACTTTTAAATTTCACTGATGGATTCAGTGTGTAATTTAATATTGGGACCAAAACACAGCTAAAGAAATATTCGTGTATATCACAAATGTTCATGTATATCAGTACTACGTCTTTGTAAAATGAGCCACTGATATTTTTCTGCCCCATGTAGATGAATCTTCAAAAGAAATGAAGAGAACTAGCATCTCATCAGATGATGAGAGCAGTGATTATACAGAAATCATTGAAAAAGGTGAGTGGGAAATTTGTAAAGAATTTGATGGCACATCCTGGAGTTCTGTATATCTAAAAAAAATTTAACCCTTTAACTCCCAGGAGTGATTAACATATGTAACTTAATCTCATTACAATCAATACTTTGTAGAGCAAACAGGTGATGAAAATAGACAACTTTATCAGTTGGCAGGTGTTATTGTATATTATTATAAAACCAGATTCTCGTAATTACTCTACTAGGAAAACAGCTTGAAGGGAGAGTTGCATGCTAATCAGATCTTAAAGGCATGTTTTGAAGTATATAAGAAGACACACCTACTGACACATAATTTCACTGCAACAACATAAGTGGACTGGTACAGAATGCATGTTTGTGATACAGCAGGACAATAGGCTGTCATGGTTTAAAATGTCGACATAAGAGGGTTTTTTAATGCTTCATTGGCTGCAATAGTAAAACTACATTTATTTAGCAACAGGTTTCTGCCTTATAACTAAAAACTAGTCAGTGTTGCACATATTTTTATTAATGACTGCTGGCAATTCAAAAGCACTTCGTTGTTTACAGTAAGTGGAGTGGTTTCATTTATTTGTTTATTTATTTATTTATTTATTTATTTATTTATTTATTTACCAAATGAGTCTTCACTCTTAACAGAGTATTGCAGACTGAGAGTTTTGCAGACTCGGGGTAGTCCTAATACATGTAAATCAGTTTTCCTTTCTGCTCACATCTACCACTAAATTTTTTGTTCTTTTTCATATTAGGACCTGACCATTCTGAAAGTTTTAAGTACAAGGTGAGGTTTAAATCACATTCAACCTTTATTCAAAAATTTTAAGTTGTGCAAAGGGGATACCATCGCGCAAGACGTCTAACATCTGCTTGTCTTTTCCATTCAGTTTTTCACATGTTGTCACTGTTTAAAAAGCAATCGAGGCATCAACAAACTTACATAATGATTGTGAAATGCAACCTCCATGTACAATGCAAAACTAGTTATAAATTTTCAAATCCTTTGCCAAGGCCATGAGTATAATATCTTACAATACATGGTCTTGTACCTAAATTGTAGTACACTGTAAGTATTGAATTAAAATTACTGAGATTTAGGGTTGTTGATCATGATGTATGAGAAGACAACCTTTAGAACGTTTGATAAATCCAGGTAACTAAACTAATTTAATGCCGTTTATGTGCATTTGTTTTGCAGGGCTGCTGCAAGTTTTGTAAAGAGGAGTTGTCTTCAATAAAGGAGCATGTGAGAGATTTGGCTTCTGAGGTGACATGGCTCAGAAAACAAGTAAAGAAACTTAAGTGGACTTCCAGCAATATTGACTCTGCGCATGTACAGAACTCTGAATCATCCAACTTAGAAAGGGAGTGTAGGGAATTAGTTTCCAACTCTGCCTCTGTGTTAAATACTGTAAACACCTTGATGCAGCAATTGTTCACTGAAGAGGAAATGGCTTCCCATTCTGTCTCTGGGAAAGCGGCCAATTCTAAAACAATTGCCAGGCCAAAATTTGATGCAAGCAAGATGGAGCTGTTGAAGAAGCTTGCTATAGAAATTCACAAGGAGCTCACTTTGCCTCAGACTACACAAAAAATTCAGGCAGTGCAAAAGTCAGTAAGAAAAAGCAAGGACACTAGGTGAATCTGTGTTGCTGACTTTAGTGTTTCAACATTCACCAACTCGATCCACGTCTGTTCAATACCGTTGTAAACACCTTGATGTGACAATAATTATTGTTCACTGTCTGAGGAAGAAATTGTTTCCCAGTCTCTCAAAAAGCGGCAAATTCTACAACTATTGCCAGGCCAAAATTTGATGTAACCAAGATGGAGCCATTGAAAGGGATCCTCCACTCTAACAAAATATTTATTATTTAACTAGTGGATTCCAATTTAAGGTCCAAAAAGAATTGATGTCATCATCGCCTATTTTCGCTTTCAAATTTCCCGGGCGCGGCCGTTTTGGAGTTGATGAATTGTAATGGCTGTGGCTTTTGTAAGAAAACAAATGTTTTATTTGAAATCTTATTATTATTTCCTACAATTTAGCACCAATTTGTTAGAAGAGTGGAGGTTTCCTTGAAGAAGCTTGCTGTAGAACTTCACAAGGAGCTCACTGCCTCAGATTACACAAAAAATTCAGGCAGACTGCAAAAGTCGTTAAGAAAAAGCAAGGACATTAGGTGAATCTGTTGCTGACTTAAATGTTTCAACATTTTCCCTTATTTAAACATTTTATGTACAGATTGCAATATACCAATTGACTCAAAATGAGCTTCGTATGCATTCAGTTACTACAGAATTAAGCATCCAAAATGAATTAATTTTTTAAGAAGACAGTGGCTTTCAAAACTACCATATGATCAGGCAGGTCATGGCAAAAATCCAACTAATGAGAATGCATGCTCTCTTAAATTTTGCTCAAAATCAGGCTGACATTTCTATAGCCAAATAATAATATTATTAGTCTTAAAAATTGTGCCTTTTTACTTAATTCATAATTTTGATGTTTTTGTGCATGCAGTGAGAGTCAGAAACTTAAGGACTTAGTCATTGTGAACAAAGATTCACCTCATAGTATGCATAATGAAGACTCTAGTTTTAAACCCTTTAAAAAAGGAAAATAATTAATTATTGAGGTCCAGAAATTGAACCTGCAATATTATGCTGGAAAATAAATAAAAATAATTGAAGTGTCAGCTTTGCTTGACGTGACTATAATAGCTACATACATAATGGGTTGTCATTAGAGCTAACGACTGCCTGTTGCTTAAGTTGGTACAAGAAGAAGACAGTAAACATTAATACCTGTAATGTATTTTAATGTTTGATTTCACTGACAGCAATTAATCAAGTCACCTCATTCAGGTAAGCTAAAAACATGGTCGACCATGTCATTTCATGGTGTCTGACAACAAACAACATGGTTAACCATGGTATTTCATGATCTCTTTCAAGCTTCATGGTTCTCAGCGGTTACCATGTTTCTGCATGTTTAATAAATACCATTTACTAACTACCATGATCAACCATGGTTTCTGACCATGGTCAACCATGTCATTTCATGGTATCTGACAACAAATGACATGGTTAACCATGGTATTTCATGATCTCTTCAAGCTAAGGACATGGTTGTCAGTGGTTTACCATGTTTCTGCATGTTTAATAAATACGTTTTACTAACGTGGTCTACCATGATCAACCATGGTTTTTGACCATGGTCAACCATGATTGACCTTGTTCTTTTCCACAGATATTTTGACCATGGTCAGCCTTGTGCCATTTAACGTTCGTGGTTGAGGTCCTACCATTGCCCAACCATGGTTGACCATGGTCACCATCCATGGCTGACCATGGTTAAACCATGGTTGGCCATGGTCTATCCATGGTCCTCCTGCCTGGGAATTTAGCATATCACGAACATGAAAGCATCGATTCACCGTGTGTTTTTGAGGTTTTAAAAGCCAATATGACAAGACGATCCGTCTATGTGAAAGTTTGCAGGCTCAACAGAGTGAAGAAAGCCTTCGAGATAGCTAAAGAAAGTTCCAGATGTTTTTCACTCGTTTCCGGCCGCCATGTTGGAGCTCATCAAGATGGGCTCCATCATGGCGTTTCCATACAAAACCCAATAAGCTTGAGTGGTACATTTTGACGAATAACTCGAGTACGGGACATCGCACAGCCCTGAAGCTTGGGGATATTGTATATTTATTACTCTTCTACAGTATCTCAATTTCTTGACTTTATCTATTGAATGGTTGACGATTTTATTTTTTACTTGCGTGATGTGCGCGTGACTGAAAACCAAGAACGGGGATCAGTAAACAGGGGATCAGTGTTTTTGTAACTGCCAAATAGTTTCTGGCGTTAGTATTTCCTTTCACGTTTTTAAGGTTCCTTTGTTTTTAAATAATCTTTAGTTCCTGTGGTCATACCTATGGATGTACGTACCCACGCACAGCAAATGGAACAATACATTCTATTATCCTTTGTTTAAGTACATTTTCTTGCTATGTGTATTAAGGTAAACCGCTAGTTCTAGTCATCTAGTCACCGTGGTAGCATAAAGTTTTTTTAACGTCAACCTTCTTCTACTCGGAGATGCCTGACAAGCGGACGCAGATGTAAGTTCTGAACCCTTTTTGTATCTTCAGTTGCTACTTTCGTATCAGCGAATGTTAACGTTTTGATTCAATATTTTGTAACATTAGTTTATAGTTAGTTCAATTGTAGTTTTTATTTTGTTGTTTCTTAGTTTTCGAAACCGCTTTCACCGTTTCTCCCCGCCTCACGCTGCTTCGATTCGCTTCGCTTCGCTTTTATCGCTTCCAATGTAACGTCTTCGCTTCAATGGTTCAATAAAGGCTGTTATTACTAATAATAGACTTTGTCACAATCATTGTTGTGGACAACTTCACTAGCGTGTAACAGAATTTCTGTCAGAAAGGGATCGAGGGATCGATAATGTATCATCCTGTGAGTAGCGTTTTTGTGCTCACAGTTTTGTCGAAGTCTCCATTTTTCACTGTGTGGCAATAAAGCCTGTTTGCAATTGTGACCTCTCACGGGAAAACATACACTAAGGGCTATCCGTTAAACGGATGAAACCGTTTATAATCCGTTTGTTATCTGTTTAAACAGTTCATGAAAACCGTTTTAAGCATTTGGCAAACCGTTTAACGGTAACATCAAACCGTTCGAACAGCTTTCATGACCGTTTGTAAAATTTTCGCATCCGTAAAAACAACAACAGCTGTCCGTTAATAAAAATCTTTAACATTCGTTTAAACGGAAAGGGCTATCCATTGATAAAAATCTGAACATCCATTGAAACGCCAATCACTAGTATCCGTTAAAACGGCAAGCACTTTTCAACATCCTTCTGAAGGGTAAAGAAAAAATCAAACAGAAGCTGCAAGCAAGGGTTTCGAACAGTCACAGAATACCGGAATGACTGACAAGTAACAACCGATGAACAGGTAAAGAGCATCATGGCAAGTACCGAAAAATATTTCTCCGGTTCTAGTGAAGGTAAATCGATCATTCAACCGGCGAAATACTCTCTATTTTTAGGTAGGGAGTTTTATCTAAGTTTCCTTGATGCACTGTGTAGTTTTTTCTGCAAGGGAAAGTTTTATCTTTTGACAATCGCCGACAAGTCCACTTAGACAGCTGTTATTGTTTAATTCTTACGCGTCACGGCAAGTATGGAAAAAAATTCTCAGCTTCTAGTTGAGATAAATCGATCATTCAAACTGAGAAATACTCTCTATTTATAGATCACACATTTCCCCTTTAAATTTTGATAGACCCTTACTTTACAGAGTACCTTTCAATCTCAGATGGAAACTGGACTTCTAAATGGAAGTGAACATTGATCTGCCACAACAGACTGGCAGCTTATTTATCAGAGGGGATTTTACCACAAATCATGGGTTTCCAGCAACACTCAGACTAGCTTTTCCAAACTACTTTGCCACAACCACTTGAAACCTACAGGCATGCAACAGTAACTGGTCATGACTGGATACAATATATACTACAATGACCATCTTTAACCTACAGTATATATATATGTCTTCACAAGAATTACTGGTCAATCTAACTTTTGAGGGGTTTTTTTTTTTTGCAAGCGCAAATTCAACGTTACTTTATTTTCTATCTTCTTAGAATGGAGGAAGAACCTTATAGAGCTTTTAAGACACCATGTAAGCTCAATATAATTCTTAAAAACAAAATGGCACACGTCTTTGTCTTAACCCTTTCACCACCAAGGGGGACTTTATCGATTTTGCTCTGGCTAACGCCGGACGATTTTACTCGTCAAAGGGGAGGCCTTTCGTGCTGAAAGGGTTAAATACATCATTGTCATGGAAACTCCAAAGGCCTTGAAGTGACAACATGCAGTCTTCCTTGAATAACTATCATCAGATGGCAATTGGCAAGAATAATCCATCAATATTACTTTCATAGAATATAATACAGTGTACAGTACCGCTCAAAAGTAAATTACCACCCTCGCGCGCTACACGATTCGCATCGCACGCTACACGAATCGCTTCGCGCACTATGCGAATTGCCTGGCGCGCGACGTCGTAAAAACTGTAAGTATGTTGCTTTGAAGCTCTCACGCGATCTTAATTGGCTTTTTGTAAAGTGTACCAACAAGTTGATTCCTTTTGGAACATGTATGTTCGGAAAGCCCACCATGGCAAATAAATGTTTCGTAAACTGGTACATGTATGTCTTATATAAGCTATATATATTTTGAAAAACGCTCTGAACAAACAATGCAGTTCGTGATCAGATTGGACTGATCGAAATGATCGATCGAACGCGAGGGAGTTTGCCTTTTGGTCGAGGGTCGAGGGTAACTAGTCGAGGGCAACTAGTCGAGGGTCGAGGGTAACTAGTCGAGGGTCGAGGATAAATGGTCGAGGATCGAGGGTAACTAGTCGAGGGTCGAAAAATTCTTCAAAATTATTGGAAAATTAGTTGTGAACGTCGTCAAATCAAAATTTCATATAGGCTTGTGTTTACATGAGTTTTCGGTGCCTGTTTTCGCCGCGTACTTGTCATATTTGTGTTCGTGATCGAGTCCTGTGTTGTCAATAACGTTTACATACATGTACTTCCCGCGGACTGTAAAACAAAACAAAAAAAAGAAATACAAGTTAAATAGCGGTCAAAGCGGAAAAACCAACAACAAATTACGAGAGACACCCCTTAAGCAACAAAAAGAGGCATTTGTGATTTAAAAGATATTATTTGCCGTCTTCATGTCTCGGGGCTTTTGGTTGATCTAAGACCTGAACACAGCGCGGGAAAATAAGTTTTATTTTTTTAGCTGTTGGCCGTAAGAAAACGGCTAAGATCTTTAAAAAGAGAGTTAGAGCCATCACCCCAAATGAATTAAAGCAGCTTTTTATGATTCTGCGTAATGCCTGTGCATTTAACCATAGGGAACAATTACTTGTTGTTTTATGCGAAATCTTGTAATCACCGTCGCTTCGTCGGCACTTGCACACCAGATTGATTTATGACGTCCAGATAATTGTAAAGATAACATATTTGCGCTAAAGAAAATTTACTGGGTTCTTTTCCTGCAGCAAGCGCTGTAAATTGCGTCCTTTTTTTTTTATTGATTTTTCTGTTTACATCATTTTAGGACAGGATACAATTTTTTTAGAACTTCCCCGTTCACATTTTAATGGCGAGAGTAAAGTCGGTCGCTCGATAAAGACATTTGATTACGAAGGGTAGTTTGGATGGGGAAAATACATATTTTAAAATAATAAAAAATAAACATCCAGTAGGGTTTACCAAAGCGGGATAGGCGGAGTTAATTGGCATCTGCCTTACTCGGAGAACACCTTTAATTTCAGGCCTCATTAACTTGGGGGGGGGGGGGGGGGGGGGGGGCTTAACAGGAAGAGGGGGGGCTTATTTCAAATCTCAAACACGCCATTTTCGTCTTAAAATAGTTTTTGTACAAAACTTAAACAACTGCAGTGAAACTTAAGCTTTAATACAGACCAGCAAACAGTACTATGTGTTTCAGTGCATATTTATTTAAAAACAAACCAACTGGGCCGCATGAAGTGGATTTCGTAAGAGGGAGTAGGAGGGACTAAGTACAAAATCTCATCTCCCAAAGGGGGGCGGGGAGTTTATTAGCGAGAGGGGGCGGCTTATTACAAAAAGCGACTTCCAAACGAGGGGCTTATTACAGAGAGAGAGAGAGAGAGAGAGGGGGGGGGGGGGGTGGGGGGGGGCATTAATAGAGAGAGGGGGGGGGGGCATTAATAGAGGCGAGGGCTTAATAGAGCTTTTACGAGGCCCTGTTAGGGTAAATTCCGACAGGCGACACGGCTCTGAAACGGCGACATGAAGGAAATGAAATGACGACGAACCGGCAAGACCGATCCCGTGAAATGGCGACAGCGACAGAAATAAAAGCAAAATGGACAGCGACATTGGCGATTTTAATTAAGACAGTTATGACCCCTGAATTACGACAACGCATTTTTTTTTGTTGGAGAAACGACCTCTGAAACGTTCCGAACTTTCCAAAATTGCGACAACGACATCGGCCACTGCATGGAATTCCGACAGCAACATGTAGCCCTTCCGAAATTGCGACAAATCAGACGGGGGACATAAAGACCACCCCTAACGGGGCCTCTTTTACGGTAAGAATCTTTTTTTATAAGAACGTTCAGGCTGAAATTAACCAAAATTTTATGAACATACTAAACACATGCCCAGGCTGAGTGTCAGGTAAGAACGTCTTTATGTCTTTTGCGAGTAGTATAAATGAGGGTAAAAGAAATGTAAAACAGTGACTGTAGTCTAACAGGACAATTTTGTTCTTGCATGATACTCTGAAGAACAAGTCAGTTTGTAGTTAACTAAGTCTGTTCATACCACATCACAGCGAACAATGCACTTTGATAGGTCCCACATTGATTTATTGAAATACTATACCACACTTTTCAATCACAAATGCCATTTGTTTGTTACTTAAGGGGTGTCTCTCGTAATTTGTTGTTGGTTTTTCCGCTTTGACAGCTATTTAACTTGTATTTCTTTTTTTCGTTTTGTTTTACAGTCCGTGGGAAATATGTAAACGTTATTGACAACACAGGACTCGATCACGAACACAAATATGACAAGTACGCGGCGAAAACAGGCACCGAAAACTCATGTAAACACAAGCCTATATGAAATTTTGATTTGACGACGTTCACAACTAATTTTCCAATAATTTTGAAGAATTTCTCGACCCTCGACCATTTATCCTCGACCCTCGACTAGTTACCCTCGACCATTTACCCTCGACCCTCGACTAGTTACCCTCGACCCTCCTGACCCTCGACCAAAAGGCAAACTCAACGCGAGGTAACTGACAAAGCAACTGTAACTTTACAGAGCAACAAGCAGGGTATGATGTACATGAAGATGGGTTTCAGTTTGTCCAAGTGGCGACAAACACTCGAACAGAGGAATTCTACAGGCGTGAGCGTGGATATCACTCAAGCTCTCTCGCTATTTTCAATGTATTTGTTTCCACAACTGCGAGGATAATTCTTCATTTGTATTTGTTTCCCTTTGACAGTATTTATCATATTTCTTTGCTTTCGCTGGATGCTCGTTGAACGGGATTGCTTACTGTAGTTATGGAGTCAGAGGTTTCAAGGAACAAGCGAAATAAAATTTACCATTGCGGTTTTTGTGAGTGTGGTCGAAATATGATACATGTTGCTTTCATTTATGCAAATTTCCTTGATGTTTGTGGCCAGTCAGTCAAAAACAAAGCTATTGTATGAAAATATACAACGTGTGCGTGTTGTACGGCGCTATCTTTTGTCTTGATATAAATAACTCTCTCCAACTGGAACATCAGTTTCTTATTACTTATATCAATTTTGTTAGAGCAAAGTAAATTTGGTAAATTCGTCGTTTTGTTTACAAGAGGACTGGTCCATTTCGATTCCTTGATGAAATCAATGATGCAGTGTGCATTTGTACAGTTGCACATGTATGGATGACTCTAAACTCGGTAGAACAATAGCTGCATTTGTACGCGCTATGCGAAATTAATTGATTTCGCGTCCGAAATTTATACCCAAATTTTTCGCTTCAGTGACTCTCGCGCGACGTGAATCGCGTAGCACGCGACGCGATTCGCGTACCGCGCGATGCGATTCGCGTAGCGCAGGAAACGCGATGCGACTGGTAACTTACTTTTGAGCGGTACTGTATAACATTATTTTGTACAAGTACTAATGCACACAGCAGCATTCAATGTTCTTATGGTTTTTAAATACTGTAACACCATGATAGAGTATCTGCTACTCTGCGGAGTAGGTTTTTTTGTATGTACAGAATCAACTTTGACTTCAAGGATCCCATTGACCGACTGAATTCCCAATTCTGTCATTAGCTAAAACAAATAAGTAAGATATATGAACGTTTATGCAGGTGCAAATTGAATAAGAAATTGTCACTTTTGGTATTGTTACCCTGAATTTTTAAGTATAAAAATAAAATACTTGTACACACAATCAGCACTGATAGTTCATCTTGATTTGCTCTGGTTCCCAGGCATCAAGAGTCAGTGACCACATCTTAGTTCCTTCATGGGACAGCTAGCTAGGGGAAGGAAAGGAGCATTAATCTGACCATGCCTCATCACTGTCTTTCCTTTTAATTCAGTTCTTGAAAGAGTTTCAATATTTTAATATTATTGTTTGTTAAATGATGTACCTATGAATTCCAGAGCACTCAATACAAAGCACAACACCCCAATTGGTGCTTGCCCAGGTTGGTTCTGCCACATACCAAGAAATATGAAAAGCCATTTATTACACGGTTCACATTATTTTAACAAACCAACAACCAGTATTCCATTTTTGTCAGTCTTAAATGTTATTTGGAAAGGGAAGGCATTTAGCAGGTATTTTTTGAACTATATTAGAACTATTCCCCCTCCAGAATTGAAAGATAGCAGATTATGTGGATGGCAAGAATGAAAAGTGCAAATGAGAGAAATCATCCAAAAATCAGCAGGCATTTATGATATGATTGACCAGGTGACAGTCACTGATATGGTACTGAAGTAGCAATTCACTTGAAAAAAAAACTAAACTTACCACTGACTAACAGCATCTCACTTTTGTTCTTTTAAGAACAAAAGTGAGATGCAGTAGTCGTGAGATGCAGTAGTTCTGGTAATTACCAGAACTACTGCAGTCAGCACACTTATTGTTACCACTAACAGATCTGATTTGTTCCAGAACACTGAAGGGATTAAAAGCATCATCATCTGATGAGAATCTCATCATTATTGTCATTATCATTATCATTATCATTATTATTATTATCATTATTATTATTAATATTATAATTATTATTGTCATTATTACTATTATTAGACAATATTACAGTACGTGGTTGCCACTGGAGTATCTCCTATCAGCAAGTAGCAACACACCACCTTAGTGTTCCAGGGGTCTTCAGAGAATTCCAAGGACCCCATTATTATCATCATCATCATCATCATCATCATTACATATTAGCCAGTGAGTCCTGGCATCTCTGGCTTCTTGAACTCATGTTCTCCCAACTTTCCAAGTGCTTCATATCTCGATGAACACATAGCTGACATATGAACCATTTGCTTCATGACATTTTCAACGCGGTAGTTTAATGCGGGCATCATCAGCATGCACAATGGGAATATTCAGCATGCTCATGCGGTTGAATTTGATTCCATAAATTTACTAGCTATGTTATTATTAACGTCAAAAGCCAACGTTTCGCGTCATCATGACACCATTCTCGAGGCAAAATGAATAAGTAATGCGAAGATTTGATTTCTATAGTCTCTACAAATTAACATAATAACAAAGGGTCACAGGTTCTTCAAGTGAATACCTTTGCGCAAATCGAGTCCGTTTGCACGTTTAGGGATGGTTTGAGTTTCCTTATAAAAAGCATCTCCTTAATTAGAGGGTCCCCTATACCCCTCTGCAAAATGAATTCACGTAAAAGTATTGGGACATTTCACGCGTCACGGATAATTCCCGAAATTCCTTCACGTTCACGCAAAAATTGAGTAATTCGCGTTTCACGTTAAATTGAAAAACAAATTCACGGATTAATGTTTCCCATCGAGTAACCAGTTTAGGCTGTTTAGACTCCAAAGGTAGTTCGTTGTACTTGTAATCTCAATGTCGCTAGGTCCGAGAGGACTATTAATGGCTCTTTGCAGACGATTTTCCAAACAAATGCTAGGGTATGGGCAGTACCCCTAATGATGCTAAGGCTTCATGCTACAGAACCTGTGCTCGACCTTGAGGGTTGTGAACCACTCGGCTGATACTAGGTGATTGACGACTCAGTACAGTACCAAGGATTAAAAAATTCATAGCATCAAGAATAGCGTGGGGCTGTCACAGAGTCTTTTCTGTTGCCGACAATCTAATACAATCTTTCAGTGTATACTAAAACAGTGGATAGCGTTTTCCGCGCGAAAAGATTGGCTACTTAGACTCGGGATAGTTAACAATTATTCACCGAAGTGGAGGTGAATAGTGGTGGATATTTACCGAGCCGTGAAGCGGCAGATAAATATCCACCACTTTCACCGACACTGAGGTGAATAATTGTTTTAGTATATACCACACAAGCTGAATAAGTAGCAGACCAAAACATTACTTTATGTGTGACAATATACTGACAAGCGGTCGGAAATTGAAAATCTCGCGCGCCGGTTGCTCGGAGGTGAATAGTATAGTATACAAATAGATTCCATGTTGCCGTGCGTCTGTTCAGTAATAGATCACAGATGACGTCATCTGTGATCTATTACTGAACAGACGCACGGCAACATGGAATCTATTTGTTTTATATAATAAGGAAACAAAATGCAAGCGAAAAACTTGTTTATTTTCACATTTCTGGAAAAAAGTGGGTCGTGATGACGTAATCTGTGCATCTGTCCTCTAATAGATCATAGCTAAGAACCAATCACAACGCGCGAACTATTCACCTTATGATATAATATAGTACAAAACAATTATTTACCTCATTGTCGGTGGTGTGGTCGGTGGTGTGGTGAAACTTATATACTTTCAGCAACAAAAAAGAGGTGTTTCAAAACAAGAATAACCAGTTTTCGGTAAAACGTTAAATAGAAAACTAACTTCGATTTTTGTTAGTATTACTTGCTTTTTACTGTTGAAAAGTGGGCTGCTAAGGACCCCCCCCCCCTCCCCAACAAAGCCCCTACCCCTGCACGGTGCCTGTACCAACCAACTCATATGAAATCTCTGCGGCTTTCTTCCGCAGAATTTCAAGCAGCAAAACGAGATAACGAAGTAATCTCAGCTTTTCAAATAGAAAACAATCTTAACTCGCCTTGTTTGTGAAACACTTCAACACTTTTCCTTCGTGTAGAGATGGTAGCAGGTGAGAGCGGACGCGGACTTAGAGAGGTCGTAGAGTTCATTGATGGATGGAGTGTCATTGACGTCACAGGAGAAACAGAAGTCTCACAAATACGAAATACGAAACAAAAATGTAGAATCTTAATTCCATCGGAGATCAATAACTTTAAATTAATTCACGCAAAACATGATCGTTCACGAATCACGTTTAATTAAAGTCTTCGTTAACGTGTCACGCTTAATTCAAAAACCGCTTTCACGCTCACGTGAAAACGATCTTGACACGATCAATCACGAATCACGAATAAATAAAAACTTGAATCACGTTTCACGAGGAAAAAATAGGCTCAATCACGTTTCACGAAAAAAGTATAGGGGACCCTCTAATTAGGCAATCAAATTTTGTTAGAACCTCTAGTGAGCACGTGAAATTGTTCTGAAAGAAAAGATGGTACGTTCGAGTTATGTTAGCTAACATAATGTTTATAAATTGAGGACGATTTTTGTTTGTGTCCATCAACGCGTTCGTGGAGGTGGCAGCGAGTGTATACTTGAAGTGTACACTTGAAGAACTTGTGACCCTTTGTTATTATTAAAAGTTCTTGGTCTGGTAGTTAAGTATCCGTCTTTTCCCCTCCTTTTTTCACAAACGCCAATAATATTGAACCTTTAAATATTTAAAACTTGAAACTCTAAATTTTTTCCTTACCAGCGTAAACGACCGGACAAACTGTCCGGCCATTTAAGGATTTGACCGGACGAAACCTATTTTTGACCGGACATTGTCCGTTGACCGGCCGTTATTTGCAGCCCTGCTATCCACTTTACTTGCATGTCACCCAGATGAAATTATCATTAAACATTGGAAGAAACATTGAGCCAAAGGACACTATTATGTGTTGTTTGGAATATACTCCTACCCTACCCTACCCCACAATTATTTGTCTGTGCTATCCATTTTTATACACCTTGCGCAGCTAAAGGGAAAAACGCCCGGGTGGGGGGTACTCCCAGAAAATTTGGGTGGGGGTGTGTGGCCCACTTCCTGAAACCCTTACAGACCAAAATCTGCAATTTTCCCTACCCTATTTCAGACCTGACTAAACATTTGATACCCTGTTTCAGACCCATTTCATGTACACGGTTGGCTTAAACATCAATAAAAGACTGAAAAAGAAGGGCTTTCGTTGATGGTGTTATCGCCTAATGATGAAGAAGTAGCTTCTAGTTTGCCCAAACCATACCCTATTTCAGACCAAAATGGTCAAAATTGATACCCTATTTCAGACCAAAACGGCTAAAAAACCATACCCTTTGGGGCCGCACATACGTATATAGCCCAAATAAGGGAGTAGCCCCCCCCCCCGGAGTGGGGGGGGGGAGGAAACGTGGAATGTTTTAATCTGCACCTCTGGCAAAAATAGCAACTTATAGTACATAGCACAAACTACAGTCGTTGTAGCCTCAAAACAACTGACCCTTTGGTTTCCTGATAACCGACTCGGCGCTACGCGTCTCGTTCGTTATCTACTGTGATCATATGGCCCCGCGCACAGTTTTGAACATTGTAAAACTATTGAGAAAATCCCCGTTTTCATGAGGGCCGTACGAACGCATTAGCGCGAGCGGAACCGGAATATGTACTAATTGACTGACTACCGACAAATTTGCGCAGAAAATTGATGTGGTATGTTGCTTGTATTTGTTTTCTGGTTGTATAATCAATTTACATAGTTAGCACGCGACGAAATCCTCTAAATTCGTATCGCTCGGGCCGTACGTCTTCCTAACAGGGCCGTACGGCTTTTTCCGGTCCTGCTCGCACTAAGGCGTACGGTTTTCTCAATGGTTTCACATTGAAAGCGCGCGGGGGACCACAAACGACATATTAGATCAACATTTTCTAAATTCCAATTCGATCTGGAACTCACGGCCGGCCACATGTTGAACGAGCTCTCGGCTCCTAAGGTGGATCGTGGGTAAAAAAAATTACATTTTACATTTGCGGGTCATAAAAAGCCGTACGGCCCGTAAGGAACACGCGCGGCCCCTAGCGATACGATTTTAGAGGATTTCGTCGCGTCTAACCATGTACGTTTATTTTCCAACCAGAGAGCTAATGCAAACAACATATTAGATCAATTTTCTGTGCAGATTTGTCGATTTTTTGGTAAAAACGTCATCTTCTACGTGCTCACGAAGAGTCAATACTGATAAAACACTTAAAGCCTGGTTTTCACTAGCGACGCAAGCACAAGCACAAGAGCGCTTATTTCACTGTGAAAACGGGCTTAACGCAAGCATAAGCACAAGCGCAAGGATCAAAATTTTTCCTTTTCCTTGTGCTCGCGCTTATGCTTGCGTTCGCTTACGTAGTGTTCGTTTTCACTTGGCATAAGCTACTTATGCTTGCGCTTGTGCTTGCATCGCTAGTGAAACCAGGCTTTATTGACTGAGTCAGGTCAGGCCGGACGGGAAAACATTTGGCACGGACCTCGCAGACCTTGAGCCAAATATTTTTCCGCGGCCCTCCCACTCGTCGCCTTCGCAGCCGTTTTTGGGAGGGTCACGCAACATCCAACAAACGGCTAGCGAAGGACATTTAAGGAGACTATCCCACTCAGTCAATAAGTGCATAACATTGTTACTATGGTTGCCAATAATGTTAAAAAATTTGGTAACTTGTTAACCAATGATAGGGTATTTGTTTTGACAGCACCATAAAGGTGTCAACCGATAAGCATTTGTAATAATGATCCATCGACGTATTAAAGTTCTTGGAAGTGGTGGAAACCGTTGTTAACCTCCTTAGTACTGATGGGAATGAACCGCAGTGTTATTCGGTGAAATATCATAAAATAAATTTGTGAGTTATCTTTCCTTACCGTTAGTTTGGATAGCACGTCGAATGTCTGGTTGGCACACCTCTAATGATGATGATGATGATGATGATGATGATGATGATGACGATGATGATGACGATGAATACCGTAAAACCTCTATTAAGCCCCCCCCCCTCTCTTTTAACCCCCCGTCTCTAATAAGCCCCCCGTTTGGAAGTCGGTTTTTGTAATAAGCCCCCCCCCCCCCTTTGGGACACGAGATTTTGTAATTATTCCCTCCTATCCCCTCTTACGAAATACACTTTATGTGGCCTAGTTGGTTTGTTTTTAAACAAATATACAATAAAATACACAATACTATTTCCGACTCGGTATTAAATAACACAGTTTTACTGCAGTTGTTTGAGATTTGTACAGAAACTATTTAACACGAAAACGGCGTGTTCAAAGATTTGAATTAAGCCCCCCTCTCTATTAAGCCCCCTCTGCAATAAGCCCCCCGTTAATAAGGCCTGAAATTAAATAAGCCCCCGGGAGCTTAAAAGAGCTTTTACGGTAATGAGGTTTTTTTTTTCATGATGACGTGCAGGAAATAAGCACTTGAGCAAACTGTGAGTCAAGTTCAATGTTTATTCATGATTCACCTTGCATGAACACTTGACCAATATAATGAGCCTAATGGTCAGTTTTCTTTTACATTTTAAACTGAGCAAAAAGTGCGTGAAAAAAGCTCAGATTTGTCAGTTTAATTAGTAACGACTTCTACGTTTATACGAGCGGTTAGTTTAGGTTCCCTTAGGGCAACCATCCATTGTACAACTTGCATCGGCGCTCTTAATGGGCAAAGCTTTTCGAACTGACCTCCTGAGCACTAATTGGTGCTGTCGTCATTTTGACTATGCTATGAAAAACAAGCAAGGTTGAGAAATCAATGCGTCCTTGTTTTGGGGGATTTGTTTGAAGTGGGAGAAAGAGGAGAACTGGTTTTTGAAAAATCTCTATGGAATGGTTGAAAAGTTTTGTATATTTTCTTAGAGCCAATTGCGTCTCAGGACTGCTTTTGGAGACATTTATACTTTTGCAGAAAGACCAAGGGTCGGTCAGAAATCTATCATGTTTTATCAGGGTGGAAAACTGTAACTCACATTCTGCCAGTTTTAATTATTTATATTAGGTTGTTGCGTGTATTTTAGGTACCATGCCAGTATTCGCATGATCCAAGCGTGTATTTTTAAGTGACTGACCTCTTTCTTTTTTCTGAAGGACATTTAGTTTCACTTGTTGAGTACCAATCAGATAGCTTGTTATTGGTTTCACCTGTTGCAATCGCTACTGTTGTTGGTAGAAATGTATGGATAAATCTCGTGACTAGCTCGTGACTATTGCGAAAGTTATTCACCTAATCATCTTGTGATGGCTATCTTTACAAGAAAAGCGGGAACGAAGATTCCCACTGTTAAAGATTCCCGCTTTTAAAGATTCCCGCTTTTAAAGATTCCCCTTTTAAAATAACATTTTCTCGAAGGAAATTTTGTTCCCCAACATTTTCGGACTGTTAAAATTTCAGCAAAGGATTCCAAAGAGATCAAATTCTTCTAGCTAACGAAAACATAACTGTAAAGAGACTTCAAACACCATGCCGGCAGAAGGTCATTAAAAATGCCTCGATTTGGCTATAGTCCCGTGCCCCTGATGAAATTAAGAATTACGGAAACGAGAAGGAGACATAAAACGTTTATTTGATTACACTAAAATGAACTTGTTTATTCTTGGAAAGCTAGCCTGACAGTGATGGATAAGATATTCAAAGTTTGCGAACGCAAAGTATAACAAAGTCTAAAGTCCATAGCTGGTTACTTTGTGAACCGTGGTCAGTCGGTATTGAAGTTCGCTTGCATCGCTGATTTTTACTGATTGCTTTGGGTTTGATTAATTACCCGCGGATACTGGCGTCAAAATTCTTCCAAATTTATCTAGAAATATTCACCCCGCAGGCCAAAACATGACGAGTATTGAGAGTATTGTGATTTAGTCTAGTCGCCAACGAACTTTGAGAATTTGTAGCCACAAGGGATAGCTAGCCTGCGATTTATTTGAGGAGAGGAGGCGGATGTACACAGGCTAGGGATAGCATACTTTGTAAAGTTTTAGTCTACAAAGTAACGGCATGATAGAAATTGAGTCACACGCAAATATATACACAGCTTTAATTTGAGTTCGATGATGCAAGAGTACCGCCCAGCTTTCAAAACACTGAGAATAACCAAAAAATGAGAAACATGTTATTTCGTACAACCTGTTATGCAATAGCTTTGCTGTTGAGTATTTCTGTGTTTGTTAAAAATATACACATTTTGAAGTTGCACAAATGTTCCGGACAAGTAGTTTGGTAAAAGAAAAAGAATCAGAAACAAACACAATTTAACGCCGCTACCTAAATTATTCACTTAATAATTCACAGCAGTAGGGCGGGTTGGAATTCAGCCAGCTTTCATATACGGATCACTGACTATTCTCAATACAATGTTTGATTCTTCTCGAACTGAATAAAACCCCGCCACACCTCAATTGGACAGCCATTTATATATCATATATCATACATTTAGTAGACAGTTGAATGAAACGTGGTTGTTAAGCCCAAGGAAAGAACAAACGAAATGGAATCTCTTAAAGAACTCTTAACACCTAAAACATTCAACAAGCTCAGTTTTGTAGGAGTTATATTGTGGAATCTGCTCGGAGCAACCCTGTTAGGCATTTTTGCCGACATGGAAAACAGCGAATCAAGGTTTGATTTCCGCTGTGATGCCACTGCTGATGCCAAGCTTAGCGACAAGGATTTCACTCGAGGAAAGTGTTTTGATCAATACGCGAAGCAGTACAACAAACTCAGTATTCCTGTCTATGGCTTTGTGATAGTGAACGTCTCTGTGATCGGGATTGTATGTGTGATTTACTCCCGATGCGTCGCGTCAACAGTTGATAGAGTCATAGAAGCCAAGCGCAATGCACAGCCGAACGCAGATGCCGAAGGAGGGATCCAACATGGCATCCTAACTGGAAGACGGCTTTTCGTAGCGTACTGTTGCCAACTTGCCGTCAGATTTGCTTTAACGATGATTTTCATCGTCTTGCAAACCCAAGTTCTTTATCCTGGTGGCTTTTCCTCAAACTTTCCGTGTAATTTAGGGGAAGACATTAATAACAAGAAAGCAAATTTACCTGCAAACTTCACAAGAACATTTATAAATTGCCACAATCAGAGAGCAACTAAGAAAACCTTTTGGGTTGATGCCGTGGCTGTGGTTAATGGGATTTTTGCCTTTCTCGCTTTGATTGAAATTGTTTGTATTCTGTCAAGAGCAAGAAATGAAGAAAGGGATGGAAGTTTCACCGAAAACTCGCACTTTTACTCTGATCATCTAAAATCCAGCCCTGATCCTGTGCAAGAGCAGCAACATGAACAGCCGCAAGAACAACGACGCGAGCAAAATCCTCTCCTACCTTTGCGGGGACCGCAAGAACAACAGCCGCAACAAGAAGCAGATGAACTGCAACCGCCGCCTGAACCTCGACGCGAACAATCACACAAGTGCAAGCCACCATTAAAAAAATAAAAGACGATGTCATAAAAAACACAAACCATCCTTATGATCTTGAACAACCTTTCCGATCAAATCCAGCTGAGGGCCCAAACCCAAAGATATGAATATCGACGAAATTTATGTAAATGTTGTTACTCATGAAGGCAGAGCTGACTATGAGTTTCCTGAAGAACGAAGAGAACAACTCAAAGTATACCCCAAACCCGCCAATGCGAACCGATCTCAGTTTAAGCGGCCACAAGACATTATTGATGAAGAAAACAAGCATGTTCTTGTTGTCGGTCGTCCTGGAATAGGAAAGACAATGTTCAGCACTAAGCTTCTTCGAATGTGGGCATCTGACGATGGCTTCAATGAAAAAGAAAATGAAGAAAACCCTTTGACGTCGCGTTCCTCGTGAAATTCAGGCGCTTTAATTCGGATCCCAATAAGCTAATCAGTCTTCGTCAATTGTTGGATCAAGCACAGACAGTAGAACAGCTGGATGATGAGGTGTGGGATCACATTCTTGAAAACCCAACCAAAGTACTTCTGATATTTGATGGAGTTGACGAATTTTCTGCAAGGGCAGACATCTCCAAAGATGATTCAGATTACAACAACAACGTGAACGAAGAGATGCCTGTCCACTTTCTGTACAGGAAGTTAGTGTCGGGAAAACTTCTCAGCGGTGCCACTGTTATCACCACTTCACGGCCAACTGCTGTGCCATGCCTAAAACATCTCCACTTTGATAGAACTGTGGAAATCCTTGGCTTCACAGAAGAGAAAGTTGAAGAGTACGTGGAGAAATTCACAGAAGGTGACCAGGATGCAAAAGACAAAAAAGAAACAATGTGGAAACACATCAACTCAAACATAAACATTTTCTCATTATGCTACATCCCCGTTAATTGTTTCATAATTTGCCACTGCCTCCTACACATCATTAAGAACAAAATACAAAACCTTCCTTCAAGGCTCACCGATATTTACAGCATCACCGTCAAGATTTTCTTCTTTAAACACAATCGTAATGATAAAGCCAGCTCCTCTAACACTGACTTGGACTCCTACATGTTCAAAAGATTTGATCAACTGAAACCTGAAAATGAGACAGTGTTCAAGAAACTGGGAAAAATCGCCTTTGAAGGGATTGAACAAGGAACACTAATCTTTGGGTCGAGCGAAGTTGAAGGGCTTGAGGACTGTGGCCTGCTTCACCGTTTGCCAGACGCGAAATCTCCTTCACTGAGTGAACCACCCAGACCTCAATTTTGCTTTATGCACTTAACGCTGCAAGAATTCTTCGCAGCCAAGCATGTGACAGACACCATGAATAGAGAGGAGTTGCGAGAGTTTGTTTCCAATCACATCGACGAAGGTGCATGGCAAATGGTGCTGCAGTTTGTGGCTGGATTGCTCGAGCCTGACCCTGACGGAAAAGAAGAAAACAGTGATATCTTTTCCGCCCTTCTTCCCACATCGACCAAACAGAGGACAGAACATCAACTTATGAGAAACATGGAAGAAGATTCAGAGCCAGTGGAGCTGACCTGTTGGCCCGCTACTAAGGACGACAAAGAACTAGCTGTGAACTTATGTAAGTGTATACAGGAGATCAATGTAAAGCAGCATTTATCTGTACAAAACAAATTAGCGGATATTGGTTTTAATGCGGTAGATTTTAGTAAATGTTCGCTCGCACCTGTTGACTGTGCAGCTGTCGTGAACGTCCTAAAAAATGCTACGAAAATAACAAGCATGAATTTAGAAGACAACAATATTGGGTCTTTAGGTTGTGTAGAGGTTCAAAAGTTGATTGTTAACGGGAACGATGAAAGTAAAACAAATTGTGAACTAAAGAGCTTAAACCTCTCACATAACGACATAACCAATGAAGGAACCAAACACCTTGCTGACGCACTCAAGAATAGCAATTGTAAATTAAACAGCTTAACCTCTCATATAACAAACATAACCCATGAAGGCGCCAAACACTTTGCTGACGCACTCAAGAATAGCAATTGTAAATTAAACAGCTTAGACCTCTCACGTAACAACATAACCAATGAAGGCGCCAAACACTTTGCTGACGCACTCAAGGATAGCAATTGTAAATTAAACAGCTTAAACCTCTCATTTAACAACATAACCCATGAAGGCGCAAACACTTTGCTGACGCACTCAAGAATAGCAATTGTAAATTAAACAGCTTAAACCTCTCACGTAACAACATAACCAATGAAGGCGCCAAACACTTTGCTGACGCACTCAAGGATAGCAATTGTAAATTAAACAGCTTAAACCTCTCATAACAACATAACCAATGAAGGCGCAAAACACTTTGCTGACGCACTCAAGGATAGCAATTGTAAATTAAACAGCTTAGACCTCTCAGTTAACAACATAACCAATGAAGGCGCCAAACACTTTGCTGACGCACTCAAGGATAGCAATTGTAAATTAAACAGCTTAAACCTCACAGGTAACAACATAACCAATGAAGGCGCCAAACACTTTGCTGACGCACTCAAGGATAGCAATTGTAAATTAAACAGCTTAAACCTCTCAGGTAACAACATAACCAATGAAGGCGCCAAACACTTTGCTGACGCACTCAAGGATAGCAATTGTAAATTAAACAGCTTAGACCTCTCAGTAACAACATAACCAATGAAGGCGCCAAACACTTTGCTGACGCACTCAAGGATAGCAATTGTAAATTAAACAGCTTAGACCTCACATTATAACAACATAACTGATGAATGTAAGGAGCACTTGAGAGACGCACTCAAGCACAGTAACTGCGAACTGTTAATCTGAGAAACATCCAGTCAAAAGATATCTGAGGGAAAGTGAGCAATTATTGTAAACTAAACATCTTTTAAAAAACATCTCTTACAAGAAAATAGCCCATGAAGGCGCGAATTAAGACTTATTTGGCTGAAGCACCCAAGCACAGTAAGCTTAAGTTAAGTTATCTTCAAACTGAACAGCTCAAATTTTTTTTTAACGACATAACGGATGAAGTGCGAAACACTTGCCTGACTCTTGGGAAACCAAAACTAATTAGTTTCCCGAGGGTTATACATTAAGTGCTTTGTTATATACCGAGTCTTTCCGTTCAACAATCACTGCAAAACGAAAAAAACAAACAAACAAAGATGGCAGTAGCTAGAAGAACACTTCTTTATTCACAAGCCTGCTGAATGAATAACTTAAATGAAAAAGTACCTGAAAAAGTAGAATATGCTCAGTTTTCTTGTATTTCCCGAAACTTTTCCTCCCATTAGATGGTGAATTTCTTCGGCTGATACTCGAGAAAAACGTTTCGTTTTAGCGTCAGGTTCCATAACTTTTGTACTGAAAACTGGCGGCCCTCGTCAATCAAGCTGACGTGAGCACGTGCTGAAGATCATGCCACTTTTTAGTCATGCACTGATCACGTGCTGTTCTATTTGCGCGCGGTAGGGGGTTGTTTACCATTTACCAAAAAAATCCGGAAATTTCGGTTGGAATGGAAATGGAAAGCTAGTTTGGTCTTCCCAAACGGATTTCTTGAAAGAAAAATACGTATTTTAAAATATTCCCAAACGGAAATGTGCGTTCCATTTTCTCATTTCTACCAGTTCCAGGCCTTTCGGCTTGGATCGCTCTGTAAACCCGACAGTTGGGAATGTTCGTTCGAATGGAACACGCACGCATTTGGGTTTTTGATGCGTCCAATTACTGCAGCCGTCGCCGGACCAACCAGTTTTTCCGATTAAATGGTAGACATCCAGATTTATTAACGTTTAAAGGTTTGAGGTTTTTTGTGTGTGTCGTTTTAGCTGAGGCCTGGTTAGAAGTTTGTTATCAGTTGAAATTGGTGTGTTCTGTTCAAGAGTGGTAAAAATATGCTTAACATTAGAATTTTTCGGAGACAAAACACATAAGCTTATTAATCAAAAGATAATTTCCAAAGCAGGTGTCATCATAGATTAAAGTAGTAAGTTAGCTTAAAAGCTGAAATTTGTTTTGTATTTGTAATAACATTTGTGGTCGCTCGCTTCGATCAATGTGTGCGCAGAGAATTTTACTTATTTACGGCTGAACGTTTACGGGGATACCAAATCCGTTGTAGTTATATGTGAAAACAAACAGACAGTAGAATCTAGATAATTTGACACGTCAGGTGAAACAGAAAACTGAGGCTTTCCTGTTCAACCGAGGCAACAAAATTTTGAAGTTGTCAAAGGCCAAATGCTGGAGTTAAAACCGAAAAATCGCTTTTAGTACCAGTTACTGTCAGTGTGGTTACAAGTTACAGATATTCTACTGTCTAGTTTGGAGGAAACGTGCAACATATTTTCAATAGTAAACAACAAACAAGAGAAAAAAAAATGAATTAGTTTGTAATAGTGGTAAATTGTATATATTTTGCGTTATGGAAAGTAAACTAATTCTACTGTGAAGATTATCTGTTAGGATTCAGACAAATCGCTATGCTGCACAACAGTAAATGAGCCGAGTGGTTTGACCAATGTTACTTTTAGCAACATTTAGGATTAGTTAGAATTCATGAACATACCAGATATTACAAGTTTTTTGAAAGTAAAAACTGTAAAATGAATGAGCTGTTTACTTAGTAACATGTGTGACAAAAACTTATGTAAGAGGAGCTACAGTGCTCCAGGTTGTTAGATTTGAATAAATTTGTAAGACGAAGTCTTGTGTGTTTATACTGGTTTAGTAACTTTCTGATCATCCATGTTGGTATCTACTAAGCTTTTGTCAAGCAAACTAGTGTGTCAGGCAACAAAATGGGATCAAAAGAGAATCGAACAGATGGAGTCAAACTACAAACACTCCTGTTCTTAGAGTCCGAGTAGGGATATTAAAGGAAGAGAAACACGCAGGCGCTCGCGTGCAAATTGTCTTCCGTGAGAGAGACGCGTCCCGTGCCCATCTCGAGATATCCCGCAAATGGTTAGCACAAACCTGCATGCCTGACATTTCGTGCTGCCCCTTCCTCATTTGCGCAAAAAGTGAAACAACTTAACCCAGCTAGTAAAACTGGTAAAAGACAAAGATTATTCGCTAGTTGAATCCTTACCTAAATGCAACCTCGTTCCCAGGGTCTGTCCTCTTCCCACCCCCTGGAGCGAGAGAGGAGAGAGGAGAGGCCCTGGGAACGAGGATAGAGAGGAGGCGTAGCGAGAGGTGGACTAATTAATATAGTAAACAGAACGATTTCCGATTGATGCAAGATCTTTGTTTTTTAGTTTTCACGATGTTGTTTACGTGGGGATTTTCTTTTAAGTTAAACCAGAAGACAATAATCGATAATAACCTTCATTCATTAGTAGTTACAAACTACTGGGAGAAATCCGATTCCGATCACAGTGGGCTTTGACGGGTAGGAGGTAAGGGAAAGCGATTGCCAGCAGAATTTCCATTGCTTCAATTAACATGAAGGTGTCTTAGATTCAAGAAAGACAAAAAAGGTTTGAAATGATTTCGGTTTTAACACAATATTGGGAAAACCTCGAGAAAAGACCAAAATTTAAATTACAATTACCAAACATATTCAACCTGGAAATCCAAAGCAGCAGAAATTTAATCCCATTTTCTGAACAAACTAGATCATTTTTGAGCTTCGTTTCGTTGATAGAAATATATATATTTTGGCTATTTGAATTTGAAGTAGGAAGGGAAATAAGAGACATCGCTCCCCTCGAAACACTGACCCTCTCAGACTGAACAGCACGAGTCAGTAGAAAATCAGCTATCAGACACTTCAGTTCGCATGGAATAGTTCACGATTCTCGCGCATTACATTGCCAAAAGCTGCGAGGACAGCATTCCGTGTGGTACGCTCTGTAATGACAACAGGTTAAACCTGTTTCAGTAGGACGCCTGCTGTTGCTGGTAAGACCTATCATGTTGGCGTCCGTATCTGTCCTGCCAGTTGTACCGCTCCTGTCTGTCCTGTTTTTCAGGTCTGTCTTGTCGATCAAAATGCTGTTGGTTCTGTCGACGGTAGCGGCCTTGGCCTGAAAAGGAAGATAGCAATGTGGATTCATGATACACAATCTAAAAGCTGGCTAGAGAAAACAAGGCGTCTATCAGTTTTGTTCGTATTATATATGAAAACCTCGATCAGCGATCGGGGTGCTGTACTTTGGAATATTCCATCCAGTAGCCTGAGAGCAAGCTCATGCTCATTTCAGAGTACATCTCCATGTATTTTCACCGGAAGATACTCGAGACAACATCATTCAACATCTGTTGACCAACAAACGTCAAACGGTATTTAGACTTGTTGGCGCCATGATAAAATGCTTGACGTTTTCTTTCGTCGTTCAACACGTGCAGTGGTCTATTTCAGCGTTCAGCGCGGAATCATGCACGTATCAACGTTTGTTCAATAGCAGTCCCAACATTTCAGGAAATGTTGACCCGTGTAACATCAACATTCGTCAGTAATTTCTCCTTCCTCGTCGTCGTTGTTGTCGCCGCCGCCGCCGCCGCCGCCATTTCACATACAGTACTAGAATTAGTCATTTTTTCCTCTTAAATCGCTCAAAACGCGCGAGGTGCCGAAAGCGTGTATACTCTTACTGACTCTTTCCTTTCAAGACGACGCTTCTGTATGACAGGACAACACAAAAAATACTGCTTTGCTACATGCGCGTTGTGTATTTCTCTAGATATTTAATAGGAAATTATTGAAATAAAACGATGATGATGATGGTGATGATGACGTTTTCCACCGGTGAGGGGCATACCTTGCCTGTCCTTGAACTGAACAAATCCTCCGTGCCTTGTGTCATAAATACGCTCATTGTTTTCGACCAGAGTGCTAACCTAGAAAAAAAAGAACACCATTTTATTACATGCAAAACAAAATCAATTCAAGTTTACGTAACTCCTGAACCCCAAATAACTCTTGTATGGTAATATTCAGAGGCCAGGTTACTTTTCCTATACCTATCAATTTTTTTCTAAGTCAAATGAGTAGATTTTCGTCTCCTCGTAACCGGGATTTCCGACAATTTCCCGAAGACTGCCGAACGTTAAAGAAAATGTCCGAAGACATTCCGACGACTTCTGAACACCTCCGAAGCTAGCTCGAGTTTGTGTCCAGTCCCTCAAATGCCAATAGGAACGCGACATTTAAGCACGTTTTGATACAGTTAGAACTCGATATTAAGCGCCGTTTATTGGAACATTTTTCGTCTAACTGAATTGAAATATTGTTTTCAATGAGTTAAAGAACAAGTCATCTGGAGTTTTGAGTAAGGCGTGAAAAAATGTCCCCGATACGCGAGGTTAACAAGCGTAAGACTCACGCATAATGCGTGAGAATTGGCAGGAATACTATTCTAAATAAGTCAAGGCTTGTGCGGTGTGCTGGCGGTTCTCGTTGTTTCTTACCTTATCAGCCAACTGTAGTGCCAGGCTCTGCAGGAGTGAAGGCTCGGCTCCACGGTGCATCACCACTGTCTGAGTTGGTTCATCCCAGGAAGCCTGACACGTGACCAAAACATAATCTCACTAAGTGAATTCCACTGAACCCTCACCCTACAGATCATGGTCGATCAGAGCAGAGGGCTTGATATTCAGGCCCCATCATGTGCCAATGAAAATAAGGCAAAGGCTTAGTTATTCAAAAGCAATTACACTAAGCTAAGAAGACTCGGGACTTTGACTCAGCTGAGCCAATAATCAATCAAAAATCTTAAGAACTGTCTTTGCCTTTGACGCCTCTTTCCTTTGAGCTGTAAATTAAAAATTTTTAGAAGAACTTTCAACAAGCATAATTAAAAGCTCATTTACATTTAGATCCTGGAGTAGCACTTTCGGACAACCTGGCCCAGTAGAACAGACCTTGTATGAATTCTGAGAATGTTTTAATCCACACCCCACCTTAACTTTTACTCAGGACTTTTTTAAATCTTTCTTTTAGGAAGTTAAAGCAGTGACGATGCCAATGTAAAGATGCCAAAATATAAACTAATTTAACTCTCTCACTGTACACTGTTGGCGAAGTATCAAAGACCTGAGTGAGCCTGTAGCTTTCCAGATGCGGTCTAGGATTGGACAATGAAAGAATAGATGATAGAACACAAACAATACCCCGGATAACAAAAGAAGCTACAGGACACAGGGCCAATGAAAATACAGGTCTGGAAGAGGTACAGGATTACTCAAAGAACTGAAATGCTGTTGAAGGTTAGAGCAGGTCGAAAATTCAATGAAATGAAACAAACTGTTGAACTAGTTTTACTCAGTAAACTCATGCCTTTGTTGTGCTGTCAATGCTTTGCTATCATTGTTCCTATAACTTCATATCATAAAAGCTTCCACGATAAAGTACCACAGTTAATGAACTAAGAAGAGTGGAAACATTATAAGATTTGATAAAATGGCCATCACGTCAACTTCAAGAATAGTTTAAGTAATTCACAAAAGAAAAAGAAAGTAACTGCGGAAAAACCTGTAATTCCTCGTTGATGATCATTTTGCTGATGGTGCTATGTACCACAGCAGGAGGTAAATCAAACATCTCAGCCAATGTGTGAAGACTAAAGATAAAAACAAACTGGGGATTAGAGTGTTTATTTAATTGTTTTAATGGTATAATAATATAAAGAGCATAAACAACATCTGTGCAAGAGGCAACTTTAAATTACACACTCAAATCAGAAATCGATAAAGTATGTTGTGTGATGTATTGTTTCTCTCTTTTTTTTAATCATACGGTGGTGCAATAAGCATTAGTTAAAGGAAAAGTGTTTTCATGAAGCTGAGGGATGAATGTCAGTCAGCCAGCCAGCGAGTCAGTCAGTCACTCAGGCAGCCAGCCAGACAGCCAGCCAATCAGTCAGTCAGTCAGCCAGCCAGCAAGCCAGCGAGTCAGCGAGTCAGTCAGTCAGCCAGCGAGCCAGTCAGTATGTCAGTCAGTAAAAGTAACGGTATATCTTTGTTGTGCTGTACTCTCACAAGGGAGGTATAGGTCTGTTTACAACAAAGAGTCTAAATTATAACGACTTAAATAACAACAAGGAGAGTCTGAGAGTGAGTTAGTGAACGAACGAACGAACGAATAATATTTTACGTCGAAAAACAGACAGCAAATATTACGCTTATATCTCTGGAGGCCAAAGAACAAAAAACAAAAGTAATTGAGCAGTTTAGGCAGAATAAAATGAATGTATGTGATTACTCCATTTAAACTAGCCCTGGCTAAATTGGATGTTCCTGTTAAAATACTGAGTTAAATAAATAAATAAATTAAATAAACAAACAATTTAAACAATTAACAACTAAAGATCAAGTGAACATAAAAGGACCAACAGCTGCCATCAAATTGTATCCGCTTCCATGTCTTCATTCTGACCAGAACAGAATCAGGGTTTTATTGCCAGTGTGCAACACTGACTGTCTTTACAGCAATACACTAGGCATCCTTGCCAACCAAAAATGCTTCAATATTATTCTTATTACATTATGATGATGTTACATTACCTTAATGAATCGTACACACTGTTGTAAGTAAACAGGTAGGTTCTCAGGCTTTCTTCTTGAATTTTCCTTTAACATAGACACGTGTACAGAAAACATTTAAACTATGAGCGTGAGACCCAAGAGCCAGTACATAGCACATTGTAAGGGCCTTAAATCAGTTGTTGTTCATCCTCTGCTTCTAAGTAGCTTATGACCACTAAGAACATTTTAAGTTTTCTTGTAAATTTCATTAATAATTCATAAGACTTACGATCAATCTATGGGCAGTATGAGTCACATGTATACCTCTCTAAACCCCAATACAAATCATTAACTTTCATAAAACAGTCCTGCTCTGCTAATTAGTATGCATTAACTTTGATACAGATCTCTATTGATTTACATGACAAACACGACAAACACAATCTATTGTTTCATTTCACAAGATAAAATATTCGTGTGCGACCTTTATGGGCTTTAAAACAGCTCGCCTGCGGCTCACCCTTTAAATGCCCATAAAGGTCTCCCGCTCATATTTCATGTATTACTAGCCCCCAACCCCCAGCTTCCCATCCCTGCCCTCCCCCATCAGTTTTAGCCCCAAGTGTCATAGCAGTCTAGTTTGCGTCCACTCAAAATGCATGTTATACAGGAAGTTTATCCACCTTGAGGGAAACAGATAATTACTTGCATTTCATCCTTATTGGTGCCTACTAAAGACTCCTGTCCGATGACAAGCAAGAGATCCAATCACAAGTGATGTTCAAGGTGTTGGATCACCAGACAACTTAATGCCATAAGTTCAATTACCACTGTATGTCAGTCAAACTTCCTTGAACATACTGCTACATGTATCTTGAAAATTGCCCGGGGTAAGAAGCGGCCGCCATTGTTATTTGAATTTGATCTTCCATACGGGTGACTAAAACCTTTATCTCTACCACTCCCCAAGAGACTCGCTGTTAGTAGATTATGATTGGTTTTTTATTCCTGAAGACAACTAGAACAAAAGGAGACAAAAAACTTCTATAGGGGAGGAAGGGAACGAACAAACAAAAGCTAAGATCGGGGATTATTGGTATTGGATCAAAATCGGCAGAGTTCGTAGGTGTTCGTATTCTATTGTTACACTCACACACTCACTCACTCACTCACTCACTCACTCACTCAATGTGGTTACAAAGTGGCTTCGCCTCCATAAGGAGGCAGTAAGCCACAAAAAATTACCTTGTCAACATTTCCTGTACTTGCTCTGTTTGGCGGAACAGTTTCCACACCTATGAGAAAGAAAGACATGAAAACAGTTAATAAAATAAATAAATAAATAAATAAATAAATAAATAAATAGAAACATAAATTGCAGGACTAAAATTGTGGATTAGTTTTCTCAAATGAAGTCTGGATAAAGAGTGGCTGCAAGAGGCTACAAGAACCCAGAAGCTTTTGCCAGATAAAACAACAAATTGGTAGTCAACATTCCAGCTGAAGCACCTAACATTTCACAACCACAGCTGCTAACTCCTGGGAGTTTGACTAAAAGGAATTTGCCTGAGATAACAGTTTTGTAAACTGGTGCTATCCACGTGCAGAGCATTAATAAACAGCTAATCTGCAGGCAAACAATTAGGTAAGAACAACTCTGCATTCTTGTTTTACCTTAACAGCTAAAATATAATCCCTGCATCGTTTCCAGTCTCCTTTCTTCATGGCTTTGGATGCAGCCACTACGTGTTCACGCATGCTCTCTGGAGGACCTGAAATTCCAAAATGACAATTTTAATTGCCTTAAATCAAAGTAAAAAATACAGTCAACCCTCTCCTTAAGGAGACCTTTTTAAGGCTGACACCACTCTAACATGGACAATTAAAGTTGGCCCATACCAGCCATACATCAGTCATTTCTAACTCCCTTTAACATTGTTGCTGGCCCCAGAGGTATCTGTGTTATCCACAACTGACTGTGTTTTAACAAGGCAATTACCATAGAAGCATTAAGTGAGTTTTGCATTCCTTTTGTATTCTCATAAAAACAAGAGGCTGAAAGAAGCCTTAAGTTTCGCCAACGTTACGTTCAAATGTTAGTTGTGTAGTTACGAGGACTCAACGCATGTGCTTTAGAGCACAAGCGGCAATTTGTGACTGAAGATAATACTTTGTGCCTTTGGCCAAAGTAATAAGCTTAAATTCCAAAACAGAAAGAAACAACTTTTTACTTACCAACCAAAGTTTGCTTTTCACTTTGTCGCAACTGGTAGTGGAAACTCTTACTTAAGATGCGAGGTCTGTAATCATATGCATGAGCTGAAAAAGGAGAGGGCATCAAGTTAAAGTAAACAGTGGATACCTTGGTTTGTCATTACTAGTTGGTTAGTGGAAACAGATGTTATTAAAGTGTGTATGTGAGGAAGACAAGAATATCTTAACATAATTAGCACATATAGCTCTTTCATCACTGAATAAACTTGTCAGCTAACCAAGCTAAAATCTCTTCACTCCAAAACTTGAGTTTGAGCTCTGTGATGAGTTCTAAAACTTTTGGGTTGGTGCACAATGTACCAAGTGCATTGTCAGTCTATTGTTTTCTTTCATTGTGTTTGGTTTATTGTATCGTTCCCTTGTATTGTTTCTCCATTGTTGTGTGCTTTGTGATGTCTCCTGTGAAAGCTTGTGAAATTGGTATTATGGTGCACCAGCCAACTTTTGAGTCTATGGACTCAAAATGCTGTCGTAACAAGTAAGCCACTAAGAGGTACATTTTCTCACTGTGGTGCTATTTACTCTCCCGTAAAACATGGTTTGAACTTTTGAACTTCTGTGCGGAAGCTCTCAAATGAAAGCTACTGAGCAGGTCTCACTTATGAGTTAGCGGATTATATCCTAACGTGTGGGCTCTCAAATGAAAGTTAATGAAGAGTAATTTCCAATGGTACTGCATATTATTACATGGAGCAAGGTGGTTCTGACTTTTGAGTTGGTGAATGAAATCCAAATGAATTAGCATCACCTCAAAAGCAACATTAATTTTTTTGATTGCATATTCAATGGCACGGTTTTCAATAAGTTTTGAAATAGCTGTCTGAGCTAACTAAAGTAGGCATCATCCTGATGAAGTTTTTTTTAAAATAATTTGAGTGAAAATGCGGGCAAAGTAGGTGGCGGTAAGAGGTAAATTGTGACAAAGTAGGCGGTGATTTTCGCTGGTTCCTGGTTTCTAATGCAATAACGGGGTTTTGGTTAAGAATTGTAGTAGCAGGAGAATAGTGCAAAGTAACAGGAGAATTATTAGAAAAGATTATTATGAAAAGGCAAAGCTCTTCTAGGGAGGAAGTATCAAGTGAAACTAAGCTGGAGAATTCTGCATAGTAGCCGAAGATTTCTCCTATTATTAATGCCTAATGAACACCCTGCAATAGTGCTCCATTTGGTACATGTCCTATTTGTTTTGTGCTATTCTGTTTAGGTCATCTTGGGAGCTTAAAAAAGGCTTGACTTTCTTGTGCAAAAACAATCTTTCATACTACCATGCTAAGTACCTTATATGACGAGAAGGGATTCAACAGTCACTGACATGTCCTCGATGATGATGGCCGTGAGCACATGAATAACACTGAAACATAACCAAGGTACATACCAGCCATCCATGGGATCTCCATTAACATTGCTGAAGTTAAGTAAACACATTCCAGTAGCTCCAAGTTTATGTGCATGTGAAATGGAACCTGCCATTTACAGAAAACAAAAACTTAAGATCCACTTGTGTTAACATAATTTAGCAACTGCAACTGATGATGTACTTTAAATATTTTGATGGGGCTGTCATTAAGCTTTGGAGAGGATGGCTAAACATGAAAACTAGCCAGTGACAAGCATAAGACAGTCTGCTGGAGTAATTCCTTGGGTGCCACAGGCTATCAACCTCCTGACTCACAACAATGTGAGTTGACTCTCTAAAAATGCACTGTAGTCAGGAGTGTTATTATCCAACTCTTTTAAGGCTGGTTTTCATTAGTTCATAAGTACAAGCATAATCATAAGTATAAGCACAAGTGAAAACAGCAGCGACATAAACATAAGCATAAGCAGAAACATAAGAACGATCACCTTATTTACCTCATGCTGTTTTCACTAGTAATGCACTTGACATAAGCATAAGCATAAGCACAAGGAAAACAAAACGTGTTCATTTATCGTGTGCCTAGGCTTATGCTTATGCCGAGTGTGTTACAAGTGAAAACAGCATAAGGCAAGTAAGTGGATCGTTCTTCTATGTTTCTGCTTATGCTTATGTTTACGTCGCTGCTGTTTTCACTTGTGCTTATGCTTGTGAATATTCTTGTGCTTATGTGCTAGTGAAAACCAGCCTTCAGTTATTGTAGAGAAAACACACAAGACGAGTACAAATATCCCGCCATATAATATACATTTGGATATTCGTACTGTAGAAAACCTGTTTTACAGGGTTGTTTTCACTGCACACGCTATGCAAAACCTGTCACACTTACCCAGAAAAAGTTTTTCTTTCTATAAATTATTTGGATTATAAATCTCTTATTAGATGTTTTTGGTTTGTGGTATCACAGAGCACAGCAAGCACAGCAAAACAGGCCGTAAAGTTTATTATCAACCAGCTTTACCGCCCACACCTGCATTTCCTTGCTAAAGCATGAATGAGTTGGCTCATCCCTTGATCCCAACAAAATTTTATTCAGAAAAGACTCCATTTTTGGTTGAAAAACAAAGGCGTTCAATAACGCTATGTGAAAGAATGCAAACAAATTCCCTAGAACCGACCAAGTTTTTTACAAGCAAGCTTCATTGTTAAGTTGTTTGGAAATATTAAAACAAAGATTAAGGATATAAAAGCACAGTACAAATTAACATTTGAACCTGTAAAGCCAGAAGTGCTCAAACAGAAACTCTACAGCCATTGGGGGGATGATTTGCACTGAGTGGTATGTGAAGGCAGGGATTTCTTCACTATGAACAAACTGATTTCCACTGCCGAGCATTTCTTACAACCTCTTCTTTCGATTTACAGTTTTAACAAAGCAAAGTTTTGCTTCTTGGCGTCACGTCTGACTCTGATAAGGCTGCCGCTAGCTTGGAAATTGCGCAAAGGATATAAATGCAAATTTGACACAGGATACAGGAAGATGCCTTGGTGGTGCAATGGCATCATGCGTATGTGCAACGTGAGACACTTCCATTGGTCAAAGTAATCGCAAATCAATAAATCAAAGATAAATCAATAGAAGAATCGATAAAAATTTCATGCAATCCTATTGACCCGCTTCACAATTTGCGCCTATAAATCTATCACATTTTTACCGTGGTGCCACAGGCATCCCACGGAAAAATCCCCACTTTCAAAGAAAATTTAACTCCCTCAAAAACTACATACATACATACATACTTTATTAGTATTCCCGAAGGGGTTTTCTGATACTAACTTACAATTGAAGGGCTGGGGGCATAAACTGCCTATGTAGAGTTTTAGGTGTTTTTTTTGCATACGTTATTTCTCGAAAACGAAAAAGAAATCGGTGAAAAAAAATACGGGACAATGTTTTTGAATCAAAATGCAGTTCACATGCAAAAATTTGGACAAATCCAAGCGAACTAAAAAAACGGCCGAAAATTCCACATAGACAGTTTATGCTCCCAGCCCTTCATGAAGTTAAACTCATTTGTATGCGTACCGTATTAATATTCATACATGAATTATGTGAACATTTGTGAAGAGTAAAACTAAAAAAGGACGTGAAATGATTGACGGGTAGAAAGGATTGTTTGATAGTGTGACGTAGACTATAAATTTGGCGGTTAAAACATCGATTAAGCTCATCATCGGATACGAAACTTACGTGAGTGCTGGAGCTGTGGATCGCTACTTATTAACTGCATTATTGGTTTGCCTTCCCGCCTGGTGATCGAAAGACTTCATGAAAAGTCCGGAGAGTTTTTAACGCTTCTGAAAGAATCCAGTTAGCGTTTTCTCTGTACTTACCAAATCACCATGAGATATAAGCTTAAGTTGACTGTCGGGTTTTGGAGTACAGAGTAGAAGCCAGGCGGAAAAAGTCTGGAAACAACTCTCGTCTCAAAAAGCGGCGCGTCATTGCTAGTCTTGGTCCATTTCTCAAAGGTTGCCGTGCTGAAAGCTTGGAAAGCGAGAGTGGTTTTTGGACTTAAGGCGAAAAATCTATGTTTGAAGAATCTTGTTGTACGCGCTTGGAGCAGACAATGATCCCAGAATTCATTGCGGTCAAAGAGGGCGCTGTCTGAAGTCAAAAACTCTTGTGGGGGGTGGTGGGTTGGGGCAGATTATTACTTGTTTTCAGTAAAAACTCTACCTTATAAAATGATTTTGAAAACTGTCTAGCTGCTGCACCGAGGTTTCCATTGTTCATTAAGTTTGAAGAGCGCATTTTTTGAAACCACTCATGACATGAAATCCCAGCTTGCTTTTACTGTTAGCCGTGAAATAGTTGGTCGAAACCAATCCTAAGAGTTCAGAAACGCTACCGAGAATTCATTCGGCACGAAGTGAAGTCTGCCCGTTTTCGATGAGTATCTTGAACACAATCCATGGAAAAGTTGCATTGGCGCGCACGGCAAACATTCAAAGCAATATTAAACGGTACTCCTCACGATTCATCTGTGTGAATCAGACGTACGTAAACAACGGATGATAACATGAACGATCGCCGCAGCTATGAACACAACTTAAGCAGTAGTGAAACCAAAAAAAAAACAAAAACAAAAACAAACAAAACGAAACGAGAAAAAAAAAAAAAAAAAAGAAAACGCTCGTACGGGATTCGAACCCACAACCTCTGCGAAACCGGTGAATTGCTGTAACATCCGTGCTTGTTGGTTCGTAACATATCTGTGACTGATGAACAAGTGAGAATGAATATTTGGTAAACACGCTGCCGAATTTTAACACATAAATCACTTTTGCGTTGATCGCCTCGGGTTTTTGCTTCTATGGAGGCTAATAAACTACAGCAAAAAGTATTATCACGCGAGATAAACATTTGTGCGTGACTACAGTCATTGTGATGAGACAATCCATCATGCGTGATAAAGGGATTGAATTTCATGCAAATTTTTTCACGCTTTGGAGCCAAGTTAATTTCAGAAAAGAGTTAAGTATTTCTGTCAAATTCTTTCACTGTCGTCATTTACGTTAATTTTTATAAGATTTTCATTCCATTGTTTTCCACTTGAAAATGAATCCATTAAAAATGTTTCAACTGATGAAACCACGAGCAAGTTTTAATTTACTATGCAACACAACGTTCTGAGTAAACGAAACACGACGGAAAACAGCGTACTCTTAGGACTCTTAATTTTTGCCCTAGAACATCTGATTAACTCAAATTTTTGCTGTAGGTCACCAATAGGAGTTGTCTTGCCAAAAAGTTTCTTCAAGTCAAAACAGCCGTCTTTAATATTTTGTGATTTTTCAGCCATCGGCAAGCTTTTTGCGCACTGATTTAGAATCAACCAAGGTTTTTGTACGCTGGATTTAAGATGTACACTGTATTTAGGACAAACAACCGACTTTAGCGCTGTGTTATATCGGCCAAAGCCTTTCCGAAAGAACTTAGAGTCAACCAAGGCAACTAGGCGCTGTTTTCGACTCGGACGAACCCTTCAGTTAAGCTGATTCAGACTCAAACAACCGCGCTTTAACGCTAGTGTTGACGTTAACACTAACACTAACACTAATCCTAACCATGTCCCTAACCCTATCCCTAGCCCTAGCCGACGCTCTAACCCTAATGTTAAGTCCAACCTAAAGCCAACAATAACCCTGAATCTCTTCAGAGTGAGTGCTGTTTTCAGGTCGGACAAAATCTTTGCGTGCTGACCTGAGGTTAACCAAGGCTACTGTGTGCTGTTTTTTTTTAAAGTCAACCACGAATATTGTGCACTGTTTTCGTGCCAAGCAAGCTTGTCGAGTGTCATGATTAAGCAAAAACGACACATTGCGCATTAAATCTAACTGAACAGAAACGTTGTGTTCTCTTAAATCGGTTACGAGCATTTGGCGCTTAGTCTTTCACTCAAAGAATACCCTTGGGCATTGTTAATTAGCATACTCCACCATATGAAGGGCTGGGGGCATAAACTGCCTATGTAGAGTTTTAGGTGTTTTTTTTTGCATATATTATTTCTCGAAAACGAAAAAGAAATCAGTGAAAAAAAAAAGGGACAATGTTTTTGAATCAAAATGCAGTTCACATGCAAAAATTTGGACAAATCCAAGCGAACTAAAAAAAATGGCCGAAAATTCCACATAGGCAGTTTATGCCCCCAGCCCTTCAACTCTACTTTAAAAAGTCTAAAGATCTAATAGTCTTAAATAGGTTACTACTAAAATATACCTAGATTGCACTATCTGCAAACCACTGATTATTAAAAACGTCAAATTGGCATATGGTAATTATATGCTCATCGGCAATTTGACGAAAACTTACCTGTCTTCTCTTCTCAATCTTTTCTTGTTCTGGAGTTCTCTCATATTGCCTTTGTTGCATTAAACCCTAAACAAATGCCATAAAGATTGTCAAAGTCTTCAGAACTGGATGACTCCATATGAATTCTTCTGAATTTGATTTGTATGGAGTCATCAGAGTAAATCAGTGTCAATATATCACAGCACATTGGCCTTTACATGCTGATTTTTGGCAACTTAGCATTTTTCATCTTGCTCTTTCTGAAAATCTCAACAAATCCCATAATTTAAAAAATTCTAATATTTTTGACATTACACTTTAGGACTCTATTGAGCAACACTCAAACCTTATCTAAGTATGAGTTGTCTCATGCTATTGAGAGCTGCATACCTGGGCAAGAAGTTCTTTGGCTCTGCCACTGGACTGCACATCATGCAAGGCATTGTGGGCATCCTTGATCATACCATGTCTGAAGGCACACAAGCCAAGTTGAACCATTGTTCTGTTGTAGAGAATCTTCAAAGAACAAAAACAACAACAAACAACACAGTGAAAATTTAGGAAATTCCCCAGCACTGCAATAATTGCATTTTATTCTATGAAAGATGTACCCAAGTAAAGTTGTTTAAGCTATGGATTGGATAATAACCAATTGCATTTTGAGCAATGAGGTTACGGTCCTCCAACATTTTGTTAGAATTCCCAATCAGCTTTTAAAGCTAAGTTTTGTTGAGGTCTTTTAATTACAAAATTTGCCCCTATGTGGAATGAATTCAGCGCTGTTTGGCAGGGTTGTAACATTTGTGCCCAGAAATACTGCAAATTTGTTTCCACTCACTAAATTAATGTGGTGGTCTCTTTTAATTGATTTGTTTTCAGTTACCCAGTGTTTGTTACAAACCAAAAAAATGTATTGCTTGTGGTGGGCTTTTAGCTCAGTTGGTAGAGCACTGCACTGGCATCCCAGAGCTTGACATAAGTTGAGTTAGAATCCTGCACAAACCTGAGCCTGACAGCCAAGGATTGGCCTTTAAAATGACCAATGCATCAACTATAACATTGCCCTTCAACTGTTGCTGAGCTAATTAGCTAAGCTCTCCTCAGAATGAGCTGTATGTTTCTTTACTAAGGCTACAGGCATGCAAGAACCTTGTGGCCAACTCTCATGAAACATGCAGCAGCAAACTAGACATCAGATAGTCTCAACATGAGACTGTTCTAGCATCCCTTGATCTGCTGCTTGATTTACCACATCTGTAACACTGGGCTTAGTAACTAGTCATACTGAGCCTGTGTGAAACATGCGGAGACCGTGATGCCACTAATAAGAGCCCCCCTTCCTCAATCCCTTAATATAGGTCCTAAAAAGTCCTATGAAATTAAAGTAAGTCCATGTTCATTAGCATAGATGTACATTTTTATTTTGAACAAGAAATTCTCAAAGAATTTGTCAGCGGCCTTTTTGACCATGCAAGCCTCATCAGTACATAGGATATAATTCCAGTCAATCATAATTCAGAAGTAGTGCATTCTCTTTGTAGTGTACTGAGTGCAGTCCATGGTTCAATTCCCCACGTAGTCAAGTTTTTTTTCTTTGTTCTGTTTTATTTTTCTATTCCTTTTCACTCGATTTTCTTTTCCCTTCGTCATCGCTTAAATTGTAAGCTGATTTTGCAATTTAACACGGAAAAATGGTGAACCGATTCTATGGATATTCACTTCTCCAAAAACCAACGCCAACTTCCAGTGAAGCTTGACAAGACTCCGGCACTTCGATTTGTTTGACAGTTTGAAAGAAGATGAAGAATTTAGTATAAACCGGCGTCTTAGATCCGTTGACCAGTTTCTCGAAGATAACTGATATCTCCAAAAGTGAAAAGAAAAGCCACGTTCAAACAATGCCACGCAATCAAAAAAGAGCTGCGTTTTGGTTTCACTTCTGGTATTGCACCATCACTAGTACTTAGTCCACCACTCGGTCAATACTTGTTTTGCATGAAAACCCGGTCAAAAGAAACGCTCAAATAAATTTTTTTCCTGTAAGAGGTACGTTCAAGTAATTCAATTCTGACTAAACATTTCTTTTAGAAAGACTTTTTCTTATTCTGACCCCTAAATAAAGATTTTTGTGAAAAGAACCTTTCAATGTGCGTTAATTAGTTGACCGCGAACTGACATGAAACATTGCTTTGTATTCTATGGCCCCTTCTGTTTCTCAACAATAACGAACAGTTTAATCTTGAAATACACAATAGTTTGCTCTCTCTTCTGGTGTAAAAGTTAATCCTTAACAAGAAAATACAACGTGAGTACGATACTTTTTAAGTTGGTAAAGTTGTATACCAAACTGTATACTGGAAACGCATTTAAAACTGTGGCCATATGTTAAAATTGCTACTCACTTGTAGAGAAATGGCAGTTTTATTTTACGGTCAATGCAAAAATGGTTTCGGAATTCGAATAGCACATTGATGTAACCTTCCAACGGTATAAAAATTACTGTAAAGCGATAAGTATAAAGCAAGATACATATTTTTATGCACCCAACAAATTTCACTGAAAAAAAAAAAAAACTTATTTGAATATTTAATGAGATGTTTGAGGTGATGCAAATTTTAGCACGTCCAAAAATAACTCGTTTTGAATATTTAATAAGCTGTTTGCGGTTTAGCTACGCATGAAGGTATAAAAGTTAGCTAATTCATAATGAATTGTCACATTTGAAGAATATCTTGAGGTAAAAAAATGTTATCTATCTGTCTTAAGTGTATTCAGTGTTAAATAAATTATTTTTGAAGATCTTTAACATTCTTCGCGTGTTTTGTGTGGTTTGGTTTATCAAGCTGTAACTTCTCAATTTGTCTTGCGATTCTCAAACCTTTTCAATATGTTGCTGAAAACCAATCAAAAGAAATGCTCTAAATTAAATTCCTTTGCTATGAAATGTATATTGAAGTAATTGAATTCCGACTAAACACTTCTTTTGCAAAGGCTTTAACGATTCGTAACTTTGGTGACCACTCACGTTAATTATTACAAAATTCTCTGGCGAAGGTAACTGATGAGGTGTCACAATCGGATAAGGTGCTAACTATGGGCGTTGAGATCTGAGGGTCACGCGTTCGAAGTCCCATTGCCGAATATTAAATAGTTTATTAATTTACTTGTCACTGTTTCTTCCTCTGGCCAAGAGGGGTACGGGGCAAGTGATGGACGAAACGACGAGACAAAAAATAAAGGGTAATGCCATTAAATACTCTCTGGGACCAAAAACTCTTAAGACTATTTGGGAAAGTGACCCTAGTTCTTCACTTGTCTTCAATCGGACTGCTTCAGTAATTTGCACAATGATTTGAATCAGGAATGCAAAACAAACCTGTGTTGGAATGTCTGAATGCTGAATGGTCTCCTGTAGATGTGACATCAGCATCAGATCACGTGCGTCAAACCAGCGATCATGTAAGGCGTGGTGATATACATGGCACAGCATGGCTCTGGTTCGTATCCGGTCTGATGTGTCACGTGAGTAGATAAACTTGCACATTTTGTCAACCTTTTTGGAGGAGTTGTGACCCTCTTTTTTAGCCTCTTTGGGAGCTGTCTCTTCTTTTTCGCTCTCTTCTGGATCCTTACTGGCTACTGGCATGTAAAATAATTAAATGAAGTAATACTTGAATTTAACCACTCACACTATTTCATTGATTAGAAACTTGCTTAAGACGGTGCACTTAATTCCAGCTGAAAAGAGGTTCCTCTCCCACTTCCCTTGTCAATGCTGTTGGCCCACATTTTCTGTTTTCCTACAAATGTGAGGCCAGGCAAAAAATGTGGTCCAAGAACATTGATTAAGGAAGAGGGAGGAGGGGAGTCTTGCCTGTCATGCAGTAACTGTCAAGGGAGAGGGGGAGGGGAGTCTTGCCTGTCATGCAGTAACTGTCAAGGGAGAGGGGGAGGGGAGTCTTGCCTGTCATGCAGTAACTGTAAAGGGATGAAAAACTTTAGTCACAAATAATATTATTATGCATTAACTTTCATCTTTGAGATTTACTAACCAGGCTCTTTTTCTTCTTCTTCAGTCAGTTCAGATTCCACCTGCAAATGATAACAATAGTAATAAATGCCATTATATTATTATGATGATTATTATGATGACGATGATTATATTTCGCACCACAGGTTGGTATTGCTGGTATTGATTCCCTTGATCATCAAGGTACATCCCGTAGCCTTAGGTGACAAGGGTTATCATCATCATCATCATCATCATCATCATCATCATCATCATTATTCAATATTAAATCTCAAAGGAGGAGACCTCTACCAGTAACAGTGGTTTAAGGAGAGTCCTATGTAAAATAATAAAAAAAATTACAATGATAAAGAAATTTTAAATTAATTAAAAATAAATTACATTGAAAATTAATATACAACTACAATGGACAAAAATGAAAACAAGAATGAAAACTGGTTACTGAAAAACTTTACTATTAATTAGTTCCTTTCTAAAATTATTTTACCTATGGGCTAAAAAATTTCAATTCATTAGGAAAGGAATCCTGAGTTTTCATAGCACTAAAATTCATTAAGTACACAATCTGCAACTATGTTACACAAAATTAATGATAATGTTATTATTGAGTCCTGAATCCAACCATGAACATGAGATTTCCTGACATTGCAGCCAGTTTACCACAGAAATTAATAGATTATGAGCCTATATCAAAACTGTTTCTGTACAATTACTTCCAGACCATTCCAACCATAGCAAGAGACATGACACTTTCTGACATGAAAAGAAAGAAAAAAAGAAAGAGAGATGGAAAGCATGAGAGAAAGCAATTAGGAAGCTATTCAGCCTTGTCACTGAATCTATCTAGTCTCCAGTTAATGACAAACCTTGTAGTACAGATGCTCAATGTGCCGCAAATAAATTCTGCAGATTTCTGACCTTGAGCCATTAACTTCCAGGTAGCCTTGTAACATGGTAATGAGCTCACACACTTTTTCTTCATCCCTGAGTCTATAATAAATAAACAAGACAATTCAGTGGTAGAAATCAGGGGTTTACCAGTGTATTCCAAAGTACGAGTTGATGTAGAAGATGAAGGGATCAAAATTTCAACCCAAATTAAAATAGCAAAACCTATGGATTAAAGTTAAAGATAAAACATTTTGTCCTTTCTGACTGTTTGCATTCCAGCATCAAAGATTAAGGTTGACCGGAAACCAGCCACAGAAACCATTTGCGTTTTCTCGCGGAATTTTGACATTTGATCCTGCTATTTGATGACTTGCTGCTTTCTCCACATCGTGTTTGAAACTGCTAATAAAGTATGCAATGAACTAATATTTTTGGGCCTGAAATGCACCAGATTGCACCTCAGACCATACAGATTTTCAAAATTTTCTGGGGAAGGCCCCCAAACCCCCTGTTCAAGAGAGGTAAACCCCCTCCCCTGTCCTCCCCAATGCAGCTTTGCTGCACGGTGCCACTGACATGGTGCATTAATGCTCCGGCTACGCCGCATTTTCCCCCATTGTACTTTTCCCATTTTGAGAAACCTGGTTTACAACATGGTTTTCATCTTTACTTTCAGAAAGTTGAATCATGCTACAAAGACCACAAGATACAAAATTCTGGTTGCCAATAAATATAAAATAAACCAATGTTTTCCTTTTTCCTTGGCAACTAATAATTATTATTGTGAATATTGTGTAAAGACAAAAATTGCAGACATTCCACTTTTTATTGAACCTCTTTCACAGTCCCATTTACAGTCAATGTGCATCACACCTGACAAGTATTTTTGAAATCTGAAATTTACTTGTCAGTTTTGAACGTCACCTTCAAGATTTCAGAATTCCTGTATAAAGCTATGACTTTTTTTTTATATTACAGGAAGAAGTACTTGAAAACTATCAATTGCTTCCTATGTGCTTTGAAACGTTTTTTATGCAGTTAATGCTTGTTTTTCACCAAACTTTCCAGAGAAATTTGCAAGATTCCATCCAAATTCCAGACACAGCAATCAGCAATTTGAAAGTACATTTCATTCTTGAAAATACTGGTCATGAATGATGTAGATTGACTGTAAAAAAAACATTTCAAGACGACAGGCTTAATGACAAACAGGTAAATCCTTAACTGAAAATCCAGCCTTAGCTTGACATCCAGCCCTTATTATGAAACTCATAACATACATTTTGTGAATGTTAGGGAGAAAGCAGCATATACAATTTACCTTGTCACATATTCAGTGGAATGGCAATCACAGCCTTGAAGCATCTTAGTGAACTCATCATCCATACGCTCTACAGTGACCAGAGGACACCCACGGACTTTGAGCGGTTGGTCCAGATTCTAATTCGAGGCAAACAAAGGTAACGATACAGTTAAGATTTGGAAAAAAGTCAAATAGCTGTGCTTTTCTATGCTCAAATTACTGGTACATAAGGTTATGGATGGTGCTATGCTGCTACAGTCGAACCTCAATTATCTGGATCTCGATATCCGGACCATTTCTCCTGTTCCCATTATTTTTGTGAATATTAATAAGGCATGATGGAGATTCCTAAAACGCTATTCTTTTGAATTGTTTTTAATTTACCGGTAGGCATTAGAAAGTCCATTTAAAATGGCTTTGTTTTCCTTCAAACACCAAATTTCTAAGCGCTGGCATGCATTGTAAGGGCAGTGCATTCAATTGAGTTCTGATTGGCTGAGACTTGTTTTGTTGCCAAGTGAAACTTTGGTTTTGTAATTAATTCATGTTTATCTCACTAACACTCATATTTTTGATTATCTGGACTCTTGATTATCGCGACTATTCACTCAAGTCCCATTGTGTCTGGATAATCGAGGTTTGACTGTACTGGAGAGGAAAGGAATTGGACCATAGAAGTATAATAAATTATAATTGAATGGCTTGGAATAACACTATGCTAATTGATTATTAGGGGTGTTCTTTTTTATTTTGTTGAAAGATTGCTGATTTCTCTCATACAGGCTCATTTTCATGCGACAAACACTGCCCTGTACTTTTTGAGAAAACATGGGCAAAATTTGTGTTCACCCAAAGAAATCCCTTAACATAGTGTTATCCCACGGCCTTCAATTATTGTACTAATCAATAATTTTATTAATATTAACATTAGAGGGAAACAAGTTCCAACTGGAGATAGAAAGAGTCCTGGGAAAGCCAGTGTTTAGATGGCAGCAAGGTACTATAAGTTATGGGTAATGGATCTTACATCAACATTTTCAAATTCTTCTGATATGTTTTCACCAACAGTCACTTTGCCTTGGTTTTCAATCAAGATATCAATGAGTTCTTCAATCTGCTTCATACATCTGCAACAACAAAAGAGTTTACTTGGGTTATGATCACCACAAAATAGCCAACTCAAAACATAAATGAATTATTACAGTTTTACTCAAAATCTAAATGAGGTACTAATTAATTTGTAAAACTGTAATATAATTCATTAACATTTTGCGTTGATTTTAAGTTAAAACTTGCAAAGAAATATTGAAAATGCACGCTCTACCAGCAATGAAATTAAGACTACTTACTCTTGCCACATCTCTGCTTTCATACAGGTGGCCACGTTAGGATTATAGTCAAAGATGGATGAAATAATGTTAAAAAGAAGCTTCACTGTCATACCAACACCTGCCGCAAAACAAAATTCAATTATTGTTCCATTCAGTGTGATGCAGTGTTTCTAAGAAGCAATGAAATTATCCCAACCATAATACAGCCATTTTCAAAGTAAATCTTGTTTGCTTTGGTTTCATTTGCTTTCCCTCATACTGTGATTGGCTGGCAAAACTAGTGCCACTTTCTCAACCAATGACACCAACTATAACCTGCTTGCATGCATTTTCCCATGTCTGATGTTGGGTACATGTAAGTGCTTTGAATTTTGATTGGCTCATTGCACCATTCCAGTCTGTTGTGATTGGTTCGAGTTATTTATTTGGTTTTGGTTTTACAACACTCAATTGAAAACTGCTCTAACAATAAGTGACATGTGCTCTGAAAAATAATAAGTGAACCAACCTAACTTAGCACTTTCTGAGATAACTCTCAGCTGTTTCAGGAATTCAATCTGCTCTGTACGATCCGTGCCCTGGAATCAAAGAAGATGAAGGATGTTACACCTCTAAACAAAGTTTATTAATTTTGAGAAAAGGTTTCAACACCTACAGGTGACCTTTATGATTTTATACAATTCAAGAAGGTGTGATACAAAAGAGCCTAGCCTAGCCATTATGAAGGGAGCAAGTTTGGCGCAATGGTCAGAGTGCTCGCCTTCCACCAATGTGCCCCAGGTTCAATTCCCGCACTCAGCATCATAAGTGCCGGGCTGAGTTTGTTGGTTCTGTACTCTGCTTCGAGAGGTTTTTCTCCGGGTACTTCGGTTTTCCCCTCTCCCCCAAAACCAACATTTGATTTGATTTTGATTGCACTTTATTTAGAGTTGATTTGGTTACTTTTGTCTCCTCAATTAGTAGTCAAGAGCATCTTTACTCAGCTAGAAAGATTTGAGACTTTATCTACAATAGCATAGGTCACTGACTAGCAAACTGTATCTGAATACTGACCTTTTTGCCCCTGGCAGAGAGGATCTCATGCAGTTTCTTCAACACAACTTGATGAGTGATTTCTGTGTCTTTAGGGAAGAGTTGCTTGGCTTTATCCTAAAGGAAAAGAATTATAATTTTGGATTATTCAATAATTTGGTTTTGCCTTGTCTGGGGTGAATCTGAGTAGCTGATTGGCTTTTTTTACTACCAAGCAATCACTAAAAGTTGTTTCTGGATCGGCTCTCTTGCCCTGATCAATTTGAGAAGAAAAGTTTGTCGTAATTGTACATTCCTCTGTTAAGTAGAAATAGAACTTGATAGCTGAGTTAATCTTTTGTCTCACGATTGAGTCACAAAGATGTGGATCGCGACGTTTCGACTGCTATACTGCTGGTCTTCATCAGGCGATGGTGTCGACTGGCTGCGTGTGATTATAAGAAACACAGTGACTGGTGGTGATTGGTGCGTTACGATCCTCGCTTAGGCTGTTGTTGATTGGAGGATTTCAATCCCTGTCATTCAGACTAGAAATTGTTCCCTCAGCGGTCTGCTTTGATACTGATCGGCTGTTGTGTTGTTTGATTATGGGCATCCACGCTTCAGGAATTTCTATTCCACGGTCCCTTTTAATGTTGTTAGGGTGAAGTCTTATGTGAATAGCCTCTTTAACCCTACGGGTGTACCAATGTGGGTCTCGGTCAATAAATTTAACTTTGTCCCAGAGCTGATAATGTCCGGTCGCGTTGCTATGTTCTGAAATGGCTGAGGATTGGGTTTAAGCAAGCCGTATGTCTCTATCCTGTTCCTTAATCCTTTCATGCATAGATCTTCCCATCTCTCCAATATAAACCTTACCACATTCGCAGGGAATCTTGTAGACTACTCCGTCTTGTTTTACTGGATCGACAATGTCCTTAGGTCGCACTCGGTATGATCTAAGAGTTGTGTCAGATCTGAAAACAGTCCGAATGCCTTGTTGTTGTAGGCAATGGCAAAGAGCCTCTGATGTGCCTTTGAAGTATGGCAGAACCACAGTAGATTTAATTTCGGGTTCAGGTTCTTTAGTGGTTGTTCGTCCCTTGGTTTTCGTAAGATTTTTTACAAAAAAAAACCGGATAACTGTTGGAAACAAGGACAGATGAGAGGTGTTTCTTTTCATGAGAGATAACTGATGGTGCTTCTTATACTCACACTCAGCCAGACAACACCATCGCCTGATGAAGACCAGCAGTATAGCGGTCAAAATGTCCACATCTTCGTGACTCAATCATGAGACAAAAGATTAACTCAGCTATCATTTGAAACCACGGTGATGAACACCTTTCATAATATAGAAATAGAACTTGTTTTCAACCTTATTCAATTGTTTTGCCCTGTAGTTCTGTTGTGCTAAGAAGATTTGAATTTTCTTCCTTCTAACAGAAAAGGCTTTGTTTACAGTATACAGCATGTCAAAAATGTGGTTTCTAAATGTCACTGCCAATAACTGTCAAACTCAGGAGTGCATGTGGGCCTGCATTGCCTGTTTTGACAGTGGTCCATGGGTCATATGTTATT
>JAEMWC010000108.1:1080000-1090000 GCA_016490735.1 Pachyseris speciosa
TCGAGTTACCGGGGTTTTGAGTTATCAGGGTTGATTAAAATATTTAATTTTCCAGGTAATAATTAATGTTAAAAGCCGACATTTTGTCGTGATCGTGACACCGTTCTCAAGGCAAAATGAATAAGTAATGCAAAGATTTTATTTCTATGGTCTCTACAAATTAACATAATAACAAAGGGTCACAAGTTCTTCAAGTGAATACCTTTGTGCGAATCGAGTCTGTTTGCACATTTAGGGATGGTTTAAGTTTTCTTATAAAAAGCATCTCCTTAATTAGGCAAACAAATTTGTTAGAACCTCTAGTGAGCATGTGAAATTGTTCTGAAAGAAAAGATGGTACGTTCACGTTATGTTCGCTAGAATAATGTTTAGAATTTGACGACGATTTTTGTTTGTGTCCATCAACGCATTTGTGGAGGTGGCCGCGAGTGTAACCAACATATCCTGCATCGCACAGGTTACATTGAAATTTATAAACTAAACATTGTTGGTTAACAATGGCTGGCTTGACTTCTCAAAATTTAACGTCTTCGTTGAGTTTTCTGCCAATGAACACAGGCTGAATTGTGGTCTTGATTTTTGAGCTGAGGGCTGTGAGACGTTTTTTCACTACATTAGCAGAGACCTGATCTTTAAATGGTATGACAACTCGGATGGGGGCTGTAGTCGTGTTGGTTGATGGAATTTGCCGCTGGTCTGCTACCTTGGAATCTACGAATTGTTTGACAGCCAGATTGAATAAGTGCCTCGGGTACTTAAGCTTAAAGAATACAATCTCAAGCTGATTGCATTCTTGTGAGAAGTACGACCAGTCGGAAGATATGCGGTAAGCTCGATCTAACATGGTGGTAATTAGACTGCGCTTGTACCGATTATCAACGTGGCTCTGGTAGTGGAGTAAAAGGCCCGTATTAGTTGGTTTTACGTAGATGTTGCAGGTCAAAATGAAATTCAGGTCAAAATAAATTTAACCTAGGTCAAAATCAAATTCCTTTGTCTTCTAACCTTAATTATTCATGATTCATAAATAGTTAGGGTTAGAAGACAAAGGAATTTCATTTTGACCTAGGTTAAAATCATTTTAACCTGAATTTTATTTTGACCTACGACATAGACCTTGGTCTTGATTCTGGGAGCTAAGTTCAACAACTCAACACCGATGAAGGGAAGCGAGGCATCCCGTTCCACCTCCATGGTAAACTTTGCTGATGGGTGACAGTCGTTTAGGGCATCAAGAAAAATTTCAGCTGATGCTATATCAGGCATGATGGTAAATGTGTCATCCACATAATTATTGTCGATAATAGGAGGGCAATATATTATTTGCCATCTTGAGCAAACAGATCTCTATGAACAAACAGATGGCATCGCAATGGGATCTCCTCTTGGTCCCTCACTCACCAATGTCTTTATGTGCTCCATTGAAGATAAACTCTTTTTTTTTACAGATTCTGACTTCTCCTGGCCTATAGTACAGTTTTAATCCAACTGTCTGTAAAACTGAAGCTCTTATTCTAACCTAGTCAGCAAACACTCATTGACTATATTCATTGACATCATACCATCCTAAGTTAACTGCTACTCCATTGCCATTCTACATCTGATTATGCGTCTCAGTCAAAATCAAAACGAGTTGCTATGTAACCACAATGAATTAATTAATTCTTTTTTTTTTTTAATGTTTAACTTCACTACAAGACATTAAGATACACTTACTGGCAATACATATTAAATAGCTGAGTAAATAAATGAAGTAAATAAATGAATACTTACATAATATATATAAAAAAAAATATATATATATATATATATATATATATATATATTGAAAAATAGAAAAAAATACTCTTTTTATCCCTACAAGCCTGTTTCGTGATTGCTCACTCTTCAGGGATTTTAAAATCCCCTGAAGAGTGAGCAATCACGAAACAGGCTTGTAGGGATAAAAAGAGTATTTTTTTCTATTTTTCAATATTTTGCTCTACTTTAACGTATCGAGCACTGTGCTACGGAATAATCGAAACATAGTTTTCCTATATATATATATATATATATATATAGACAAGGTTAATTTGGGAACAGAAATCAACAACTAAGTAATTAAGTGAAAATGTGGCTCAGCCAGAATCGAACCTGGGTCTCCAGATTACCGGTCGGATGCCTTAACCACTAGGCCACTGAACCAACCACACTGAGAACACATATTTTACTGTACAACACATATACAGTGTGGCCTTATTTCTATGGCAAGGTCCAAGGAGACAGTTTCACACATTTTCTGCAACCAGGATCACGTCACTACTCCCGGTCGATCGGCGATGCATGGCCAAATCCCCTGGAAATTAATTAAGTACAGTAAGATAGGGAGGGGATATATTAGCAACTGATTGCCTTAATTACTTAGGATCACCAGCCTATTCCCGTTTGGATGGCGATTCATTATGGATTTCTGAGAAATACAAACAGACAAGGCTAATTTGGGAACAGAAATCAACAACTAAGTAATTAAGTGAAAATGTGGCTCAGCCAGGAATCGAACCTGGGTCTCCAGATTACCGGTCGGCCTATATATATATAGATATATATATATATATATATATATATATATATATATATATATAGGAAAACTATGTTTCGATTATTCCGTAGCACAGTGCTCGATACGTTAAAGTAGAGCAAAATATTGAAAAATAGAAAAAAACTACTCTTTTTATCCCTACAAGCCTGTTTCGTGATTGCTCACTCTTCAGGGGATTTCAATGACAAGAATATTCTTGTCATTAAAATCCCCTGAAGAGTGAGCAATCACAAAACAGGCTTGTAGGGATAAAAAGAGTTGTTTTATTCTATTTTTCAATATATGTATATATATATATATGTATGTATGTATGTATGTATGTATGTATGTATGTATGTATGTATGTATGTATGTATGTATGTATGTATGTATGTATGTATGTATGTATGTATGTATATATATATATATATATTCTTGTGTAAAGATTTCCAGACTTCAGAAGTGATTCATAATCGCTTTATTGCAACAGCTCTGTTTCGTATAGCCAAATACTGACTACACTCATCAGGCAATAGCGACGAATGACCGTTAAATTTGAATGCTGGCAATATAAACAAATAGTTGCGTGAGCGTGCGCCTTGCGCGTGCTGTAAATTAACAGTTACGCTATGTTATTCGAAAGTTTCTGAGTACGTATTTGTTCCTGTGAGGGCAAGAACTTGCTAATTCGTTTCGTTTGTTTAGGGTGCACAATATATACATTGAACACTAAATAAGTAAAAGAAACAGTACTTAGTACAAAAGGCTCTCCATAAACTGTTTTGTTTTTGAAGATAAACTTGCTCAAGATGGCAAATTGCCCTTCTATTATCGATGATATGTGGATGACACATTTACCATCATGCCTGATATAGCATCAGCTGAAATTTTTCTTGATACCGTAAACCACTGCCACCCATCAGCAAAGTTTGCTACAGAGGTGGAACGGGATGCCTCGCTTTCCTTCATCGGTGTTGAGTTGTTGAACTTAGCTCCCAGAATCAAGACCAAGGTCTACGTAAAACCATTACAAAAACTAATACGGGCCTTTTACTCCACTACCAGAGCCATGCTGATAATTGGTACAAGCGCAGTCTAAATACCACCATGTTAGATCAAGCTTACCGCATATCTTCCGACTGGTCGTACTTCTCACAAGAATGCGATCAGCTTGAGATTGTATTCTTAAAGCTTAAGTACCCGAGGCACTTATTCAATCTGGCTGTCAAACAATTCGTAGATTCCAAGGTAGCAGACCAGCGGCAATTCCATCAACCGACACGACTACAGCCCCCATCCGAGTTGTCATACCATTTTAAAGATCAGGTCTCTGCTAATGTAGTGAAAAAACATCTCACAACCCTCAGCTCAAAAATCAAGACCACAATTCAGCCTGTGTTCATCAGCAGAAAACTCAATGGAGACCTTAAATTTCGAGAAGTCAAGCCAGCCATTGTTAACCAACAATGTTTAGTTTATAAATTTCAATGTAACCTGTGCGATGCAGGATATGTTGGTTACACTCGCGGCCACCTCCACGAATGCGTTGATGGACACAAACAAAAATCGTCGTCAAATTCGAAACATTATTCTAGCGAACATAACTTGAACATACCATCTTTTCTTTCAGAACAATTTCACATGCTCACTAGAGGTTCTCACAAATTTGATTGCCTAATTAAGGAGATGCTTTTTATAAGAAAACTTAAACGATCCCTAAATGTGCAAATGGACTTGATTCGCACAAAGGTATTCACTTGAAGAACTTGTGACCCTTTGTTATTATGTTAATTTGTAGAGACCATAGAAATAAAATCTTTGCATTACTTATTCATTTTGCCTTGAGAATGGTGTCATGATGACGCCGAAACATTGGCTTTTAACATTAATATTCCCTTGCGTCTGTTTCAAGAAATCCTTTTTGATCAAGACTGGTAATAATTAATAGTTTATTGATTTTCACACTCATAGTGCAAATTAAACTTATTTCACGAGAAACTAATGCATTTTTTTTGTAACAACTGTAATGATTATGCATTCTTACTGTCAAGTATGTGATCTGTACGTTGCACTAATTAAAATCACATGGCTCCAGTCTTTGTTCTAGTGTTAGAATTCGATCACACGATACTAATGGAAAAGCTAATGGGATATCTCAATGGGCATCCGTGGTGAGTTATAAGAACCAGAAATTCGAGTTATCGGGGGAAATTGTGATCATGGGAAACAAAATTTAGTTTGAGTTAGTGGGGTTTTCGAGTTATCCGAGTTCGAGTTAAATCAAGTAAAAATGACTGAAAAGTTGGATGAAATCCAAGGGAACTGAGACTCGGTTTGAGTTAGCAGGATCATTCAAGTTCGAGTTACTGGGGTTCTACTGTAGTTAAGTAGACCAATGGCAAATATACTGAGACATCACTCTGCCAACATACAAGTTGTAAGTGTTACATTAGCTTTTGATCTTCAAGAAGCTGGCTATCATGTTAAACATTGATAGACATTGGTAAAAGGGTCCTGGCTTGTAAAGACATTCATAGCTTTGACTTGGTGAATTTGATCTTCATTAACCCAAGCAAAGCTCTTTCGTTGAAGAAGCACCAGGTTCTTGGGGTGAAGACCTTGTGCTTACAAACATACTGTAATACATGAATTGTTATGTTTGCATACCTCTTTCACGAAGTCTTCTAACTCTGTTAGACAGCGGATATAAAACTGTGGAATACCTTCTTTATCAACCACAGTTTTGGCTTTAGTGAAAGCTTTCCCAAGGTTTTCAAATTCTACAGGAGACAAAATTAACAATGGAATATGATTTTACACTTACAGGGGCTTCATTAGAAGATGGCAACCAGCAAAAATATCCACCTACATTGTCGGAATTTACCTCTTAACATCGTCTACTTTGTCTGTGTTTTCACCCAGATTATCAAAAAAAATTTCATCAGGTCGCCGCCTACTTAAGTTAGCTCAGAAGGCTATTTCAAAACTTATTGAAACCCCTGCAGTTAGCTCTCTAACAAGAACCACAATTGAGATTAAAACCCGTGGATGTATCAGTGAAAGAATCAGTTAATTAAAAATGAAATGGGCAACCTTGGGTTCAAGTTAAAATATCTACGGGCATCAGTTATCCTCTTGCAGAGGGTTTAGGATATCAGTATTAGCAAATGGCTGGCTATCATAACTAAGTGCCAGTTGAGAATTACCCACTAATAGGATATTTTCATTGTCAGAGGTTTAATTTAACTGTATCAAAGAATGAAAATGTTTACAAACAAACCTGTGAGGACTTTGGAAATGTCCTTGATTTTCTTATGATTCTTCAGTTGCTTGATTGAGTTTGTTAGCTCCTCAAACCTGTCAAATTTAATATTAAGTAAGAATACACCATCAGTTGGATAGCATAGATTTTTTAAAAGGTCTTGATAAAAGCAGGCAAGTTAAAAAAAATGGACAACCACTTTGAGTTTAAAACAAGACATGTTTCGATCGTTCAACGATCATCATCAGTTGTGAGATAGTTTACAGTTGTGATTTGAATTTATACTACCATTGACGCGTTTTTACCATTGACTCGAATTTTTTAAAAATAACGGGCAATACTTAAATGCGTGAGACCTGGGAAAATACATTTTATGAGATGGGATGTACATAGAGAGACTAAGTATAAACAACAAAATAATTACAGCTATTGCACAGAATTGTCATAGTAAGTAAAACTAAAAAACAATGAATGTCACAGTTCCTACAGGTATTCGTAATAATAGAGACTACAATAACAAGACGACAAAAGACAATGTTTGGCGTAATGGGGGGAACACCACTCCGCAATCGGCGTGACAGACGACTTCGTAGCGTGACTAAAAGCCTAAACTTATCTCCCCAGCGCTCTTAAAGACCAGCGCTGGATTGGACAAATTGTAGGCTGGTACAAAGCAAATCAACGCGATCTAAAAGCCTAACTCTCCACGGCACTACGAGCTGAGCCTCCAGCCAGCATTGTGCTATAATGGAAAGAGTGTAGGCAGTAAAAACAAGCTCAAGCCTCCTTATCTCCCCAGCACTACGAGCTGACTCCACCGGCACGTGCTGGATTGGACAAGAATAAAGGCAGATAAAGAGCGTAACATAGCATAGCATGAAAAAACAAAGCTTGGGGAAGTCGCTGAAGACTTAACCGCCACTGATGCATGCAGAGCATGTATCCCTCCAAGCACAAAATACTTAACTTTATCAATCTATGGTAAGGAAACAATAGCCATACGCGGCGCAGCGGAGAGTAAAATGTTGCGAGGTGTGCGTATGTAAAGCTGGTAACAATCCAACGACCATCGCCCTAATACCTTAATTAACCAGTCTGGCAAGCCCGCTGCAGCTGCGGTAGATGCCACGCCGATGCGAAAACTGTGCCCTTTAAGAGACTTGTAGGGCAAGCCGGCATAACGAGCCACATCCCTCAGGAGGTGAACGACAGCTGACCTAGTAAGCAAACGACCTGATTGAAAAGAGAAAAGCGACCCGCATGGGCGAGCAGCTAAAAAATAATTGCGCATAGCGGTAACTGCGCAAACCGGTGAAGGGGAGCACGCAATAACAAGCGTGTGCCCTTGACGGTAAACATCAGTCTTAGAAGCCTTGAGGAAAACAAACATTTGCTGCGGGCTAGCCAGACTAGGATGAAATGATACACAGTCGGTAGAAAGGTCAAACCGAGGGCGAAACTGGTTTGTCCCCGGATAGGTAAATTTGCTATAACGGAGAAAGGCAAAGAAGGCGAATATAAATGCAGCCCAGATCATAGTGAAATCCTGCTCCCCTAACCAAGTGCGAAGAATGGGCTGGATAGCGGCTAACACTCCCGGAGTTACAGGTTGACGGAGAATGCGAGACCGCCCCTGGTAACGAAGGATACCCCAAAGGACCTTATGCAAGAGTAGTTTTCCGTGGAGGGGATTACCATGCCCACAGGAAATATGTAAATTACATACTGCAGAAAGGTATAACTTAATGGTACTATGCTTAACTGTCCTAGCAAGATACGAGGCAAAATAAATAAGAGTCCCCTCTGAAGCTGGGAGGATGTCTCCTTCACTGGACATAAGTCTATTCATAAGGCAAAATTGAATGAAGCGTTTCTCCCCAGAGCTGTACGTACGGTTTGTAGTCCAAGCTAGGCCCCACTGCGCGTACGCTTGGACTTCATCCCTTAGAGGGTCATGAGCGAAAGCGGGATGGTGCAAGGGGTTTGCTCGGCCTTGGGAGCCACTGCCCGGAAACGTGCGTCCTGAATACGTGAGAGAGTGCCAGCAATTTCATTAGAGACCCCAGGTACATGGTGCACCTGGACAAAGAAATTATGTTTCATAGATAGGAGAACAAGGAACCTGAGAAGGTCCATGATATGCGGAGCCTTTGAATGGCCGGAATTTATGATAGCCACTACAGATTTGTTATCACACCAAAATTGAACGCGTTTCCCAGAAAAGTGTGGAAACCAGATAGCACATGCCACCACTATGGGGAAAAGTTCCTGCCATTCAATGCTTATACCCTGCTCTCTGTGTAACTGCATGTGAGGGGGCCATCTACCCTGGAACCATTGCCCACGGAAATAACCCCCAAATCCAACGGAGCCAGAGGCATCGGTGTACAATTCCAAATCGAGAGAAGGGGTGACAGTGGTGTCTAAAAAGAAAGAGCGCCCATTCCACCCCTGCGAGAAAAGCCTTCCACATGGTCAGGTCCTTGAAAAATTCTTTGTTCAACCGGATGTGGTGAAAGCGGCTGGGTACCCCTCTGGTCAAGTTTATCATGCGTTGCAAAAATGTTCTCCCAGGGACTACCGCCTTGCATGCGAATTGCAAAGTACCGATAAGTGATTGTAATTCTGCCAGATGCACGGAGCGGCGTTTGGCAAAGGAATTGAGTAAATCCCGGGCGCGTCGGAGTTTGTCCTCTGGGAGCCTGGCCTCCATACGAGTAGAATCGAGCTCAATACCCATGAACTCAAGTACTTGGGAGGGGCCCAGGGTTTTGGAGGCGATGACTGGTGCTTTGACAGACATGAAAAAACGAAGTAATTTAATAAAGCTGGACAGGCATTGGAAACGGGACGGTTCAGCTATGAAGAAATCGTCCAGGATATGGAGAACGTGCTGGAGCCCATAATTGTGCTGTAAGACCCATTCCAAGGCATCGGATAATTGATTGAAGAGGAACGGGGCTGAGCGAAGCCCGAAAGGGAGGTATAGGTCGACATAGTACTGTTGTTGCCAGTAAATACCTAATAGTTGCCAATCCTCTGGGTGAATGGGGATAAGGCGAAAGGCCGCCTTAAGATCGGTCTTGGCCATAAAGGTACCCAGACCCAGGGACGTCAGGATACGAATGGCATCGTCTACCCTAACATACTGGAGAGCATAGAGGTCCTTGGGGATGTAGTCATTAATGCTATCTCCCTCTGGGTAGGACAAATGGTAAATTGTGCGCCAGTCCAAGGAATGTTTCTTAGGTACCACGCCCACAGGGTGACACTGTAGATTGGGGAGGGGAGAGGAACTAAATGGTCCCGCTACACGACCCAAACTAATTTCCTTACAAAGGTTTGACCTAACGACATCGGGGTGCTGATTAGCGGAAATGAGATTTCGAGACACCCTGGGTTTGTGGGGACCCGTGTAGCCGACATGTGTACCATAGCGAAGCGAATTAATAAGACTATTAACTAAATTGCGATCGGGGTGCCCAACAAGTTCCCTTTCTAAAACGTCTACATTAATAGGGGTAGTTACATGAGGTGAGTAGTTCTTGGCAAGAAGCTCTACTTTATTTCTTGCTGCGGTCGCTGGAGCTGGTGGACTTATAGTGTCGTTGAGGGATCCTGGTGATGCTGCTTGGGCAGTTGAGGATGGAGTGGGTAGTGGACCGGCAGCAGCTGACGTGTGGGAACGGGCAGGCACTGGCAGTACACCCTGAAGTCCGGTTGAAACGGAAGCAGACAGGTCCGTTTCTCAGCGGCAGTCTTGAGGGATCCACACTGTTTCTAACGTAAAGGTACTCCTTACAGTAGCTAAAAGAGCTCAGAGAATGGCACTTTGGACCGTGCCAGCACTTTATACGTAGACAGATGTCTACAACTAAACCAATGGCGATTAGTGTACCATCGAATACAAGAAGCTTGTTCAATCCTCAGCGAGACATGAATAGAGCTGTAGTTACAACTTAAGCCATACAAAACGAATGATATATATATGTAGCAGACAGTATTGCAACATAGATACAGAAATGCCATTGTATTTACCAAAGTATGAATGTACATTCATGTCGCAAAAGCCAGAGTATGAATGTACATTCATGTCTCGTTTGTGTTATGCGATACTAACAAACTAACATGACAGTAGAACAAAGGCTTAAAATGTCACGCTCCATTAACTGCGTTTTACA
>JAEMWC010000108.1:1095000-1107500 GCA_016490735.1 Pachyseris speciosa
TACCAATGGGTTAAAATTATTAGTTACCGTTTATCTTTTTGGCTTCTTACAACCCTCTTGGTCTCTTCTTCGTCATCACTGAAGACGAAAGACCTAAAAATATAAAAGAAATACAAGAGGAAACAAAAATGAACATTATATATGATCTTGAACAGGTTTTGATCATTTGTACTTGTACAAAATTTGCAATACACAAAATACAAATATGTCACGATACAGTCTACATTTACATCTACAGTATTAATCTATAACAGTTTCCCATTACACAGATGTGGTCAGCTGAAGCTCACAGCATTTACATAGTACATAACAAGTGGAAGTTAGACAATACACATAAGTCAGTAACCCATTTTACCAAAGACGTGTTGCAAAAGATTAAATAGTCAAATTACTTACAGCTCGTTTGAAGCCATCATACGAAACGAATTCAATCATGGAATCGCTTAATATTATAAGTGAACCTGAATAAGTTTCGATGACTCAATCTGTCGCTTTCATGTCCCGTAAAATATAGAAAGCCTAGGGGACATTTAGGTTTATATCATATCCTTGTACAAAATTAATCATGCATCGGAGAAGCCAAGTGAATAGACATGAACAGCCATGAAGTATATGTAAGAAGTAGTTCAGAAGATCCTTTGATTAACGGAAAGTTAATTTGCGTTTGGTAAGTCTCTTTTACTTATTCTCTTTCTTTCAATCGGGCCATCACTGTCTGAGTAAAGTTGATCATGAAGTTTTGAAATTAAATGCGAATATTCGATAGCCTTAGAAAAGGTAAGCGTGAAACCACGCAAAAAGGTCGCTAATTTTCTTTTTACTTAACTTACTTAGTTGTAATAGCTGCTGGTTTTGCAACCACTGGTTGTTCATCGTCACTGGCAGAGGATTCGCTCTCTGAGCTCCCAGCGGCAAAAAATCTAGATTCTGTCGCCATTTTTCGAGAACCTGAGGGAAAGGCAAAGAACAAGATGGGCATATAATTCATGTTAACACACATATAGTCACCCGCACATCCTTAGTATACCCTAGTATACACTTATAAACTCTAGTATACCCTTATGAACCCTAGTATACCCCTATATACCCTTATAAACCCTAGTATACTCCTATAAACTCTAGTATACCCTTATAAACCCCTGTATACCCCTATATACCCTGGTATACCCCTATAGACCCTAGTATACCCCTATATACCCTTATAAACCCTAGTATACTCCTATAAACTCTAGTATACCCTTATAAACCCTAGTATACCCCTATATACCCTGGTATACCCCTATAAACCCTGGTATACCCCTATATACCCTTATAAACCCTAGTATACTCCTATAAACCCAAGTATACTCTAGCAAACCCTGGTATACCCTTATAAACCCCAGTATACCCGTATAAACCCTGGTATACCCCTACAAACCCTAGTATACCCTTTTAAACCCCAGTATAGCCTTTTGAAACCCAATATACCCTTATAAACCCTAGTATACCCTTATAAACCCTGGTATACCCTAGTATACCCTTATAAACCCTAGTATACCCTATACTAGTATACCCTAGTATACCCTAGTAAACCCTAGTATACTCCTATCAACGCTAGTATACCCTAGTAAACCCTAGTATACTCCTATGAACCCAAGTTTACCCTAGCAAACCCTGGTATACCCTTATAAACCCTAGTATACCCTTATAAACCCTGGTATACCCATATAAACCCTAGTATACCCTTATAAACCCTAATATACTCCTATCAACACTAGTATACCCTAGTAAACCCTAGTATACTCCTATAAACCCTAGTATACCCTAGTAAACCCTAGTATACTCCTATCAACGCTAGTATACCCTAGTAAACCCTAGTATACTCCTATGAACCCAAGTTTACCCTAGCAAACCCTGGTATACCCTTATAAACCCTAGTATACCCTTATAAACCCTGGTATACCCATATAAACCCTAGTATACCCTTATAAACCCTAATATACTCCTATCAACACTAGTATACCCTAGTAAACCCTAGTATACTCCTATAAACCCTAGTATACCCTAGTAAACCCTAGTATACTCCTATCAACGCTAGTATACCCTAGTAAACCCTAGTATACTCCTATGAACCCAAGTTTACCCTAGCAAACCCTGGTATACCCTTATAAACCCTAGTATACCCTTATAAACCCCATTATACCGTTGTAAACCCCAGTATACCCTTATACACCCTAGTATACCCTAGTAAACCCTAGCATACTCCTATAAAACCTAGTATACCCTAGAAAACCCTGGTATGCCCTTATAAACCCTGGTATACCCTTATAAACTCTAGTATACCCTTATAAACCCCAGTATACTGTTATAAACCCCAGTATACCCTTATACACCCTAGTATACCCTAGCAAACCCTGGTATACTCCTTTAAACCCTAGCAAACCCTAGTATACCCTTTTAAACCCTAGCATACCCTTATAAACCCTAGTATCCCTTGTAAACCCTAGTATACCCTTACAGACCCTAGTATACTCCTATAAACCCTAGTATACCCTTGTAAACCCTAGTATACTCCTATAAACCCTATTATACCCTAGCAAACCCTAGTATGCTCCTATAAACCCTATTATATCCCTATATACCTTTATAAACCCTAGTATACCCTTATAAACCCTAGTATACCCCTATAAACCCTTGTATACCCTTATAAACCCTAGTATACCCTTATAAACTCTAGTATACTCTTACAAACCCTAGTATACCCCTATAAACCCTAGCATATCCTTACAAACCCTGGTATACCCCTATAAACCCTAGTATACCCCTATAAACCCCAGTATACCCCTATAAACCCTAGTATACCCTAGTAAACCCTAGTATACCCTTTCAAACCCTAGTATACCCCTATAAACCATAGTATACCCTTATAAACCCTAGTATATCCCTACAAACCTTAGCATACCCTTGTAAACTCCAGTATACCCTTATTAACCCCAGTATACCCGTATAAACCCTGGTATACCCCTATAAACCTTAATATACCCTAGTAAACCCTAGTATACCCTTTCAAACCCTAGTATACCCCTATAAACCATAGTATACCCTTATAAACCCTAGTATATCCCTACAAACCTTAGCATACCCTTGTAAACTCCAGTATACCCTTATTAACCCCAGTATACCTGTATAAACCCTGGTATACCCCTACAAACCCTAGTATACCCTTTTAAACCCCAGTATAGCCTTTTGAAACCCAATATACCCTTATAAACCCTAGTATACCCTTTTAAACCCCAGTATAGCCTTTTGAAACCCAATATACCCTTATAAACCCTAGTATACCCTTTTAAACCCCAGTATACCCTTATAAACCCTAGTATACCCTTATAAACCCTATAGTATACCCTTATAAACCCTAGTATACCCTTATAAACCTTAGTATACCCTTATAAACCCTAGTATACCCCTATAAACCCAATATAGCCTTCTAAACCCCGTCTATCCTTATAAAACCTTAGTATACCCCAGTAAACCCTATTATACCCTTGTAAACCCTAGTATACCCTATTCCCTATAGGAAAAAAAAACTTTATTTCTTTTTAATTGATTCGAGGCTTTCCGGAAGTTCACATTAGTCCTCCACGCGTTGAGAATTGAGTCAAATTATGAGCCGATTACATCTATGATAGCTTTGTTTTCCACTCGAGACCTATGCAATTGGATTTACAGAGGGGCAATGTAGTGACAAAGTGGCTGCAAACATTGTCATTAGTCGGAACACTTGGAACAAAAATTCCGCAATATTTATGCTAACAATAAGATAAAAATCATCTCTATATGTGAATATCGATTATTGATTCCCTCCTTGTTGAAAGCGTCCAAAAAATTATCTGAAAAGAAAAAATGCAATTTAAATCTTTAAGTTCCACTTCCGCGGAACTTCCGCTAATTCCTGATTTTAAAACTTGTGACTTTTCCCTTTGTTTTCGAGCAATTGTTTTTCTGTTGTATATTGAATGACTCTTTGTTGTCTTGTTCGTTCTTTGTTATTTGTTTTACGTCACTTGTGAGTTTCACCTGTTTTTATATAGAACACCGTGGATGAGTCTTTAATTCTACACGATCGCGAGTAAATCTGTTTGCCTGGTTATTACTTAGTCTTAAGCTGTTAGGTATACTTCGTTTTCGTTTGATTATCTTAGCGTTATCGACTTAATTCTTTAATCTGCGATCAAAGAAAGAGGTTGAACAGATTTGAGTTGGCAAGAATATATCTTTGTGTTAATGGTGGGCGACGTCATTTGATGCGAGCAACTACACCAGATATTCATAACGTCTTGCCCAGTTATATTCAAGAATATTTTCCTGCTGTAATTTTTCAGCGATCTGGCTTTACAAAGGCGATAATTCATTTTATCGACACTGAGATCGTTAAGGGTGTTAACTTCTTGAAGATAAGCGAGGGTCTGGCATCATTAAATTTTCGTGAATATCTACAAAGAAGACGACTCTACTGACTCCAGTGCTTGTGGCAGTTTTCCTGTCAACTTGTCTGACGCAACATATTTCCACAGCAATGTTCTTTATTCTTTTCCTAGTAATGATCAATTAATGAAAATTTTCCTATACAATTTCCAACAGAACAGGTCCATCTATGTAAAAGCGATGAACAGTTTGTCTGTATCAGCCTTGTCTTGGGATCACATCTTCAAGATTAGTCGTAATGTCGGATTGGTAAGAGAAACAGTCAATGCATTCGTTACGCAGTTCAGTCAATTGTTTATCAGTTTGAACGAATTTGGAGAAGTCGTTGCCTGGAGATTAACCAAGTCTACAACTTTTAGTGAAATTGAAGACCTTCTAGCTGACCTCAAGAAAAGGAATTCGCTCACGGGAAATACAGTAGAGCTTGTTTGCGTCGATGATTGCTGTCGTGTTCGTAACAAATACGCCAATATCTTCCCCAATGCAGCCGTTAAACTTGACCTGTTTCATGCTTGTCAAAGAATTACTAAAACATTCTTGCGACAAAATTCATTGTATAATCAAGTCACCAAGGAATTTGTTCAAGTATTTAGAGAGGATGACGACCAAGGTCGAACGCGTCATAAAAATACACCTGCGAAAGAAAAGATTGAAAGAAATCTGAATTCTTTCGTTGACCGCTGGAGTAACATTCCAGACAACCCCCTTACCAATGCGACATTCGCAGAGATCATTAACCTGCGTGAACATATTAAGAAAGGGTGTTTATCAGACATTCCTCCTGGATGTGGCACCGAGCGAAACGAAGGCCTCCACCGACTTTTGAACAGATCTCTGATTTCAGGAGCTACTCGTATTTCCGTAGAATTAACCATCGCATTATTGACTATTTTATTTTACCATCATAACAAAAAAATCTCCGCAGAAAAACACATTTGCAGTACAAGAGTTACGCCTGTGGCCCCAGCTAATGTACGTGAGGACGATGTTCCTTCGGTGACCGAAAACGTGCCACTGAAACGAGGAACACCAGTAACTGAGGAAGCAAAAGCGGCGGGACATTCTTACAGTGATGCGCACAGTAAAGTAAACGAAACGGAACCTCTTATTGTGATGGCTGAAAGCGTCGAAGACCTTTGCCAAGAATCAGTTGCTGCTGCTCTTATTACAGAAATGCTAAACTTACGAGAGATGATAGAAAATGTGAACAAGAAGAGCTGTGATCGATCCTTCAATGCCCTTGACATTCTTCATCTCAACAAAATGACCCAACTTTTAGTAGGAGACGTGTAGGCCTTCCACCCCCATTTTACGTGATTAAATGTAACCCTTGGGACATCAGAGTCTACCGGGAGATATTCATTAGGTGCAATGAGACGTGACTTGCGGTTGCCTCAACACTGGAAACATGTGGGTCGATTGTGAAAGCGACAAAAGAAACTTCCAAGCCAACTACACGGAGTTCGTGCAAGGCTTTTTATGGATATTTTTTAGTGTACTTAATGTCGAAGGCAAAAGTCGCGGGTGAGAGTGAGGGTGAGGGTCGAGGGTAAGGGAAGAAAATGGAAAAAATCAAATAATATATAAATAAATACGAAAATAACAAGGAAATGGAGGGCCTGTCATGGAACAGCACCTTGCCCCTGCATACACACCTCTATGGATAAAAGTTAGAAAGTACTGCGATTGCAGATCTACCATAGCGCGAATTTACATAAATAATCATATAAAGGATTTTCACGCGACGTCATAAAAAACTAAAATTCAAAAGTAAACAGATTTTCATCTTGGGGTTCATACAAAACACTCACCCTCACCCTTACCCGTGGCTTTTACCCTCGACCCTCGACATTTAGCTACACTCGATATTTTCCCTCCTTTCTCTTGAGCTCCTGTGCCTTTCTTGATGATTCAAAACTTCAGAAATAGGGTTTCATTTCTGACTGTCTTTTTTCCAACTATAGACTCTAGCATGGCCGTAGCCAGAATGAGGAAAACCATAGCCCGTTCCAGCAAGGAAAACGGCGAGCGAAAAGAGTTGGGGGAATGGGGAGAAAGACGTTCCCTCATGTCAGGAACTTGTTGAAAACGGGACAAATATCTCGGATAAGCAAAGCATTGCTGAGATACTAAACTCGTTTTTTGTCGATCAACCGAAGAAACTGGTTGCAGCGCTTGAGCTTAGCTCGTTGAACGTCATCTCAACGACGACTACTATCAGAAAAGGCACTGGTGCATTTGACCTCCCAAGAATAACTCAGAAGAGGGTTGTAGAGTTGCTGTTATCTATTCCAACCCATAAGGCCACCGGAGACGACGGCATCAGTGCTAAAATACTTAGAATTGCTGCTCCAGCAATTGCACCATCGCTGACGAAGTTATTGAATACTGCCTGTCTGCACAGACTTTCCCTACCATCTGGAAGATCGCAAAAGTCACCCCTGTTTTTAAAGGAAACGGCAGTAGGAATGATAAGAACAACTATAGACCGATTTCTGTGCTCCCAATTCTTTCGAAAGTGCTGGAGAAACACATTTGTGATCATCTACGTAACTTCTTGAAGGAGAATGATTTGTTCCACCCTCTCCAGTCTGGGTTTAGAAAATCTCATTCCACTGAAACTGCGCTTATCCAATTGGTAGACCAGTTACTGTTCAACCTTGACAATGATAAAGTCACTGGACTTGTTTTTATTGATTACAAGAAGGCGTTTGATCTGATCGACCATAAATTACTACTGTTAAAATTAAGGGCCCTTGGAGTGGATGAGAGCAGGTTACCCCTATTCCGTGACTATCTGAATGGTAGATGCCAGTATGTGAACATAAACGGGTACCATTCTACTAAAAGGGCCATAACATCTGGAGTTCCACAGGGCAGCATCTTAGGACCAATTCTATTCCTTGTATTTATTAATGACTTACCTGCAACACTGCAGCACTCTGTGGCTGATATTTATGCCAACGACACAACTATTAGCTACTCCACCCATTATACGACGGCACCGAATGATATCTCGGACGGCCTTCAGACGGATATTGATGAAAGCTTGAATTGGTCAGCAGACAACATAATGATACTTAATGAAACCAGAACAAAATCGATGCAGTTGTTACTGGCAAACGGTTAGCCAAGAAAATGGAACACTGAGTCCACTCTGCAGTTACACGTAAATTCTACTGAACTTGAACAAGTGAGCTCGCATAAACTATTAGGGGTCCCGATTGACAGCCAGCTTACTTTTGACCAACACGTTGAAAAACTATGCACGAAGCTATCGCAGAGAATCGCCGTGTTGCGGAAAATAAGGCGCTTCCTGCCGCTAGACCAACGGAAACTCTACTATAATGCTATGATCAAGCAGACGATGCTATATGCATCAACCGTATGGACATCTTGTTCTGTCGAGAATATACAGAAAGTTTTTAAACTTCAGAAACGCGCGGCACGTGTAATTCTCGGGGCCGATACTAAAGCGAATAGCGTACAACTGTTTAGAAAATAGGATTGGGTTCCATTTTTTCACGAGGCCAAAGTGAATAGGTTATTAATGGTATACAAACGACTATCTGGGGACTGTCCATCTTATATGTCTCAGATGCTGACGAGAAACGCTGATATCAATGAAAGACCAAGCAGACATGAGCTATTAAACCTTATCTGTCCCCGATTCAAACGGGAGTCAGAGGGAGGAAGGTCTTTCACAGTATCGACCACACGCCTCTGAAATATGATACCAAGTAATATTAGAAGCAAACCAAGTTTGGCAAGTTTTAAGAAGACCATGATTGATTATTTTAAGGACAGCTACAAACACTTAGGTCGTTTTATCCTCTAGTTTAATTGTGCTCCATTTTTTCATAGCGTATTTTAATTGAATTTTTATTATTCTAGTTTCTTGATTTTACCCAATATTTTTGTTCCTTTGTGTTATATATTGAGGGCCACTGGTTTTTCAGTTTTTTACTGTCACGTGTCTACCCTCGTTAAATAAAGTTGATTATTATTATTATTATTATTATTATTATTATTAGGCTGGCTTTCCAGGGATATGCTTGGGATTAGAACGGTGTAGTAGGGTTTACAAGGATGTTTTAGGTTTTACATAACTAAAATGAGGTTTAAAAGGGTGTTACGGTTTTTAGAGTGTACAGGGGTTTACTAGGATATTTTGGAATTTACACAGGTATAACAGGGTTTACTAGAACATTTTGGGGGTTTACTCAAGGTTTTATAAGCATGACTAGGGTTTTCAAGGGTTTACAATGCTCTGCTAGGGTTCAATAGGGCAAACAACGGCTTACAAGGGCATAACGGGGTTTAGTAGGGTATACTAGGGTTTAAAAAGGTGTGATGGGGTTTACTGGGGTGCACTAAGGTTTACAGTAACGTTACTAGGGTACCCTAAGGTTTACTAGGGCTAGCAAGGATAAAATAAGGGTTTATTAAGGTTTATAAGGGTATACTAGGGTTTGCTAGGGTATACTAGAGTTTATAAGAGTATATGAGGGTTTATAAGGGTATACTTGAGTTTATAGTGGTATACAGGGGTTTATAAGGGTATATTAGGGTTTATAAGGGTATATTAGGGTTTATAAGGGTATGCTGGGTTTTTCTAGGGTATACTAGGTTTCACAAGGGTATAAAAGGGTTTACAAGGGTATACTAGGGTGTATAAGGGTATACTGGGGTTTACAACGGTATACTGGGGTTTATTAGGGTATACTAGGGTTTATAAGGGTATACTAGGGTTTATAAGGGTATACTAGGGTTTATAAGGGTATACCAGGGTTTATAAGGGTATACTAGGGTTTATAGGGGTATACTAGGATTTGTAAGGGTATATAAGGGTTTATAAAGGTATACCAGGGTTTATATGGGTATACCAGGGTTTACAAGGGTATACTAGAGTATATAAGGGTATACTAGGGTTTATAAGAGTATACTAGAGTTTATAAGGGTATACTAGGGTTTATAAGGGTATACCAGGGTTAATAAGGATATACCAGGGTTTATAATGATAGACTAAAGTTTATAGGGGTATACCAGGGTTTATAAGGGTATGCTAGGGTTTATAAGGGTATACTAGGGTTTACAAGGGTATACCAGGGTTTATAGGGGTATATTAGGGTTTATAAGGGTATACCAGGGTTTATAGGGGTATATTAGGGTTTATAGGGGTATACCAGGGTTGTAAGGGTATGCTAGGGTTTATAAAGGTATACTAGGGTTTATAAGAGTATACTAGAGTTTATAAGGGTATACTAGAGTTTATAAGGGTATACTAGGGTTTATAAGAGTATACAGGGTTTATAAGGGTATACTAGGGTTTATAAGGGTATACCAGGGTTTATAAGGGTATATCAGGGTTTATAAGAGTATACTAGAGTTTATAAGGGTATACTAGGGTTAATAAGGGTATACCAGGGTTTATAAGGGTAGACTAGGGTTTATGAGGGTATACCAGGGTTTATAGGGGTATACCAGGGTTTTTAAGGGTATACTAGGGTTTATAAGGGTATACAGGGTTTATAAGGGTATACAGGGTTTATAAGGGTATACAGGGTTTATAAGGGTATACTAGGGTTTATAAGGGTATACCAGGGTTTATAAGGGTATACCAGGGTTTATAAGGGTGTACTAGAGTTTATAAGGGTATACAGGGTTTATAAGGGTATACAGGGTTTATAAGGGTATACTAGGGTTTATAAGGGTATACCAGGGTTTATAAGGGTATACCAGGGTTTATAGGGGTATACTAGGGTTTATAGGGGTATACCAGGTTTTGTAAGGATATGCTAGGGTTTATAGGGGTATACTAGGGTTTGTAAGAGTATACTAGAGTTTATAAGGGTATACTAGGGTTTATAAGGGTATGCCAGGGTTTATAAGGGTATACTAGAGTTTATAAGGGTATACAGGGTTTATAAGGGTATACAGGGTTTATAAGGGTATACCAGGGTTTATAGGGGTATACTAGGGTTTATTAGGGTATACCAGGTTTTGTAAGGATATGCTAGGGTTTATAGGGGTATACTAGGGTTTGTAAGAGTATACTAGAGTTTATAAGGGTATACTAGGGTTTATAAGGGTATACAGGGTTTATAAGGGTATACAGGGTTTATAAGGGTATACAGGGTTTATAAGGGTATACTAGGGTTTATAAGGGTATACCAGGGTTTATAAGGGTATACCAGGGTTTATAAGGGTATACTAGAGTTTATAAGGGTATACAGGGTTTATAAGGGTATACAGGGTTTATAAGGGTATACTAGGGTTTATAAGGGTATACCAGGGTTTATAAGGGTATACCAGGGTTTATAGGGGTATACTAGGGTTTATAGGGGTATACCAGGTTTTGTAAGGATATGCTAAGGTTTATAGGGGTATACTAGGGTTTGTAAGAGTATACTAGAGTTTATAAGGGTATACTAGGGTTTATAAGGGTATATCAGGGTTTATAGGGGTATACTAGGGTTTATAAGGGTATATAGGAGTATACTAGGCTTTATAAGGGTATGCTAGGGTTTATAGGGGTATACTAGGGTTTATAAGGGTATACTAGGGTTAATAAGGGTACACCAGGGTTTATAAGGGTATACCAGGGTTTATAGTGGTATACCAGGGTTTATAAGGGTATACTAGGGTTTATAGGGTATACTAGGGTTTGTAAGGGTATACGAGGGTTTATAGGGGTATACTAGGGTTTATAAGGGTATATCAGGGTTTATAAGGGTATACCAGGGTTTATATGGCTATACCAGGGTTTATAGTGGTATACCAGGGTTTATAAGGGTATACTAGGGTTTATAGGGGTATACTAGGGTTTGTAAGGGTATACGAGGGTTTATAGGGGTATACTAGGGTTTATAAGGGTATACTAGAGTTTATAAGGGTATACCAGGGTTTGTAAGGGTATATTAGGGTTTATAGGGGTATACAAGGGTTTGTAAGGGTATGCTAGGGTTTATAGGGGTATACTAGGGTTTATAAGAGTATACTAGAGTTTATAAGGGTATACTAGGGTTTATAAGGGTATATCAGGGTTTATAGGGGTATACTAGGGTTTATAGGGGTATACCAGGGTTTATAGGGGTATATTAGGGTTTATAGGGGTATACAAGGGTTTGTAAGGGTATGCTAGGGTTTATAGGGGTATACTAGGGTTTATAAGAGTATACTAGAGTTTATAAGGGTATACTAGGGTTTATAAGGGTATATCAGGGTTTATAGGGGTATACTAGGGTTTATAAGGGTATACTAGGGTTAATAAGGGTACACCAGGGTTTATAAGGGTATACCAGGGTTTATAGTGGTATACCAGGGTTTATAAGGGTATACTAGGGTTTATAGGGGTATACTAGGGTTTGTAAGGGTATACGAGGGTTTATAGGGGTATACTAGGGTTTATAAGGGTATATCAGGGTTTATAAGGGTATACCAGGGTTTATATGGCTATACCAGGGTTTACAAGGGTATACTAGAGTTTATAAGGGTATACTAGGGTTTATAAGGGTATACCAGGGTTTGTAAGGGTATGCTAGGGTTTATAGGGGTATACTAGGGTTTGTAAGAGTATACTAGAGTTTATAAGGGTATACTAGGGTTTATAAGGGTATACCAGGGTTTATAGGGGTATACTAGGGTTTATAGGGGTATGCCAGGGTTTATAGGGGTATATTAGGGTTTATAGGGGTATACAAGGGTTTGTAAGGGTATGCTAGGGTTTATAGGGGTATACTAGGGTTTATAAGAGTATACTAGAGTTTATAAGGGTATACTAGGGTTTATAAGGGTATATCAGGGTGGTTTATAGGGGTATACTAGGGTTTATAAGGGTATATAGGGGTATACTAGGGTTTATAAGGGTATATAGGAGTATACTAGGGTTTATAAGATTATGCTAGGGTTTATAGGGGTATACTAGGGTTTATAAGAGTATACTACAGTTTATAAGGGTATACTAGGGTTTATAAGGGTATATCAGGGTTTATAGGGGTATACTAGGGTTTACAAGGGTATATCAGGGTTTATAG
>JAEMWC010000108.1:1112500-1202500 GCA_016490735.1 Pachyseris speciosa
AAAACAATCTTTAAATGGTGAAGTATACACGTAACGATAAAGTGCACCGCAACTTTTATGACATTCCCCGCGAATTCAGACACGGAGGAAATTTAAACAGTTCAGTTAAACCTTTACCGTTTCAGAATGCGTATGGTTTTTAAGGGATTGCTACATGACGCTTCTTAGATGAATTTCTACGTGTCATCGTCATCGTCATCACCTTCATCGTCATCATCATCATCATCATTAGGCCTTTCCCGATTGTGATGGAAAAATCGACAAAAAGTGCTCGAAAAGTGCTCGATTTTTATAAAAAGTGCTTGAAATTTAGAAATAGTGCACAAAAGTTGCTCGTAGTTTTTTATTATTTCCTTACAGATGTTCATACATATTCCTAGTTTTATATAACTGTTAACTCTCGATTTTTTTAATACTGAAATGACCATAAAGTTAGAACGTTTGTCGAACAAAAACTCTTTATTATCAGTCAAGCATAGTTTCTAAAGCACCCAGCTATATATTGTATGCAATCAACCGTATAGCTTCAACTGTATTAAATGCTTTCGTCAGGAGCTGTACTTAAAAGAAAAGAGCACTAAATGTTCTGACCAAAACGAACCAATCAAAATCGACTGTTCCCAATGTTAAAGCGCACATGAACCGCCTCTAAAATGCCTTAAACAGCACATACTGACATACCTGAATAACGCTTTAAAACTCCCCAGGGTGTGTACTGTAAAAGCTCTATTAAGCCCCCATGTTTGGGTCTATATTTGCTTACAACAAACCAATTGGGCCACATGAAGGTGATTTCGCAAGAGGAAGTATGGGAGACTAATTACAAATTTTCGTATCCCAAAAGGGAGAGGGGGGCTTATTAGAGAGGGGTGGCTTATTATAAAAACAGGCTTCCAAACGGGCAGCTTATTAGAGCTTTTGTCTCCTTATCTCATTTAAATAATGATTTTTTGTTTCTTACAAAAATGGTCACTGGTTTTGACAACTGTCGCCCTTTTGGAAAGTATAAGACTTACTGACTACGTGAGCCATGGTCAGTATGGCAGTATAGTCCAAATGTATTTTTAGATTCCCGTCTAAAAGCGTCTAAAACGAAAATTCGTCTTTTTACTGCAAGCAGTTGTTTAGCCTGTATTACGATTCAGTGCGGCCTTAACGTCCAGTGTGACCACTATTTTCAGTCAGACAATAGGGCCGTTTATACGAGAGAAAATAAGCCGTGGCTTACATTGGCTGAGGCTTACAGAAGACGCGGACACCTCGTTTAAATGGTACATAATCGAAGTTCACGGCTTACTCCATCGCCAGCTATCTCAAGCCGCGGCTTATCTTGGCCTAGAGGTTTTGGGCTGTGCTTATTTTGGCCGCGGCTTACCTTGGACGTGAAAGTGTTCATATAAATGTACTCAAGCGTTGTCCGCGGCTTGCTCAAACATGCGCTTCTTTTGTTATTTTAGCGAACTTAGCCGCCAACCATTTATACGAGCATTTCGCGTCTTGTGTAAGCCGCACTCGTATAAATGGCCCACTCGCCTCTTATGTTCATGTAAGCCGCAGCTTGTTGTCTCTGGTATAAACGGGCCTAATATGTTAAAATACCTATTTTTACACTGATTTCAATCAAGCTTCCCAATTTTGCAACTTATCTTAAAATCGCTAAATCGCTCACTTATCGTTTCCTCTTCTCGGGCTCTTCTCCCCATTACATCCCACAAAACTATTCACATTTCATTATGAAGCTTTTTGCTGTCGAACCACGGTTGATGTTTTCTGTGTTTTGCGTTGATTTTATTCTTTGTATTCGTTTCGAAAGTGTGATAACAAATCAAAAACAATTGTTTACTCTCAATTGTTGATTCATAGTGCTTATTACCTGATAGCTCTAAATCACAGGAAACGTCCAATTCGTAGTATTTGATGGGGAGTTTTAAACCATATTCAGGGGCACCCAAAGTAGAGAATTAAAGTACGGCCTCAATATTTGCTACCTGGACATTCATAATTGAAAGATGCAATTAATCCTAACATTTGGGAAAAGTTTCATAATAATTATAGTTAAAGAAATTTTCATTTTTTTTCTAATAACTTGCAACATTTTCTAACTCTTAAAAAATAATAATAAGTTAGCATAATTTACTGCTTTCATTCTGCTGTAGAAATTAGATGAAGAGATACTAACTAAGGCAGCTGAACAAGCAGGTTAGAACACTGTTTTTACTTTCTCATTTTAAAGGAACACTACATGATTTCTTGAATGTATAGGTTTTGGTTAAGTGCACCTCAACCCAAAATACTTTTTCGCTGAAAGAAATCTTTTCACCAGTTTGAAACGTATTAATGTGCATGGGTGTATTCCTTACTTTTCATAAACTGATTTGCATCATGGGAAGCCTTTGTGACCATGAAAGCAATTCAGGTTATGACATCAATTAAGATTTTGCAAAACGTTCAAAACAGGTGCAATGATTTATTTCACCGAAAAAAATGTTGTGGGGCTAGGTGCACTTTAATGTTGTTGTTGCTGTTGTTATTCTCATTGTTACTTTACTGTATTTTATAATATAGCTCGAGCATCTTTTCATTGAAATTGAACGTGCCTTATGAGAGTACAAAGCACGCAGATGACGCCATTTGTCTGCGCGTGCAGTTTCAAAATCATTACAAATCTGGCATTTTTCACACTTCAAAAAAAAACTTCTCGATTAAAATAGTACAGTCAAAAAATACAACTGACAACACAAATTCTAAGTGCTGCTTGTTTTAGCTAGCTGAACAGTTTTAACAGCCTGTTAAAAAGAACTTGTACAACAAGACACAGCGTAAGCCATGAGATTAAAATTTGCTCACTTGAAATGAGTTTATGTACAAATTTAGCAAAAACAGTATTAGAAAACAAATACAAAAGCCTGTGTGATTTGCTTTAGAGGCAAATACAGACTTTGACGGAAGGTCGTACTGTGAAAACTCCCCAAACTAATGCTGGTCCGTTGGTTGCCTCCCACAAAAAAATTGGCGACTTCAACTCTGTCCATACCATCTGTCATGCAAGTCCTTGTGGACATGCAGAAGCATAAGGTGGTTAAGCCCGACCTTTCCTGTGGTTGAACACAGGAATGTCTTAACCCACTTTAAAGCAGAGAAACAGCGCTCACTGACGGCGTTGGTAGCTGGCATGCCAAAAATAACATTACCAAGTGTGAAACTCTCAGTAAGTAGGAGGTTGCGAGCATTGCAGAGTGATTGAAAAAAGTCCAGGAGATCAGTAATGTGAAATCGGGAGGTGTCATACCCCACTGACTGCGACATGTCTGGAAGAAGGAACAGCTGGGGTTCTAATTTGTACTGCTGCAGGTCAGTATCCCCGTATACGGCCATCACTTTCGTTAGTTTTTCTTCGTGGTATTCGCCTGCTATTGCCTTCAGAAGAAGTTCCTGTATGCTTTGGTAGGCCCAGAAGTCCTTCTGGTTAAATGTAGTTCCAATACATTCTATCGTCACATCAACTGCTGAATAATTCCTGTGGCGGAAATGTTCGTTGGGTGTAGAGGGGAAATAATGTGTGCCTCTGTCTCCTACCTCTGTTCGCGTTTCAACTCGACATTTTTTTGACAGCTGTGGCTCGGTCACTATATCCACCTCGCTTTTCTTCTTTAACAATCTCGTCCAAAACAAATCAAACGCACCTTTATTTGTATCTGTTGATAGAGAACTGTATACATCCTCAGCTATCACTGTCCTTGGGCCGCTGACGTGGTGTAATCTTGCAATAAGCGGCTCAGATTGTCAGTGTGCTTCAAGACAAACTTTCATAACCCGCACCCAAAGAAGAATGGAAAAGTTGTCATCATCCCTTGCACTCATCGAATTCGTGCCTTCATCTCCATGTCTTTGCAAACCTCGAGTAACCACTCCCACAGCTCCACGTGGTTATCCAGATACACCGCAAACGAATCTCCGCGTACAGTCCACCTTGTTGGGCAGAAATCACGCACTCCTCTTGATTCGTTTTGAGTTTCGGCCCTTATCTTATCCAACTTTGTGTTTCTCTGAGGGGACTTTTTCCCTAGCTTCGCGATCGCTCTTGTTTCTGTGAATCAACTTATGTAATAAAAAGGAGAAACATTAACTGGAAGAATAACATACTATAGTTTATCCGGAATGATCTCTTTAACAGTTATTGAAGTCTTGCAATTGTTTCTACATTTTATTTCAAACTTTTTAATTTGGGGTTGGAGAAAAACTGAGCGAGGGGAACGCCCCCGTCCCTCGCCTTGTTATGGCCCTGAAGTTGTCAAACTTTTGGTCAAGTTCAAAACGAGGCCTGGTGCTCATCCTTTCATATGAAAACGAGTTTAATTTGCATGGGAATGGAAACTAATTTTCATATCAAAAGATGAGCACCATGACTTGCTTTGAAACAAAGGCCAAACGGTAATCAATTCGCAAATAGCCTTTTATTGTCGTCTTTAAAACCTGTAGGGTTGCCAATAGATTACAACTTAGCTTGAAACAAAAGAATACCTCCATTACTCTCTTGTCTTCATAAAAATCCCTTTTTTTTTTATCCCAATCGCGTTTCGTGCTTTGATAAAAGAAGATCCTTAATGTAGCTTTTTAGAAATCAGCTGTTCTAGCTGAACTGCAGCTACAAAAGAAGTGGTTAAAATTCCTTGTTGTCTGTTCTTACATGCTTGGACCCATGCTTGACGTATTTACCTTGCCTTGGAAGACAGTCTCATGCTTGCTAATATAATTTTGCATTTAGTTGAAGATCAAGTGAATAGACATTTTTCAACCTCTTCGTTCAGTTAAAGCACCTCAAGTAGTACAAGCAGCTCAAGAAGGACAAGCAACTCAAGGAGTACAAGCATCTCAAGTGGTATGGGCAACCCAAGGAGTACAAGAAACTAAAGTAGTTAAAGCACCTCAAGGAGTACAAGCAACTCAAGCAGTTCAAGCACCTCAAGTAGTACAAGCAACTCAAGGAGTAGAAGCAACCCAAGAAGTAAAAGCACCTCAAGTAGTACAAGCACCTCAAGTAGTACAAGCACCTCAAGTAGTACAAGCACCTCAAGGAGTACAAGCACCTCAAGTAATACAAGCACCTCAAGTAATACAAGCACCTCAAGGAGTACAAGCACCTCAAGTGGTAGAAGCAACCAAAGTAGTACAAGCAACTCAAGGAGTACAAGCACCTCAAGGAGTACAAACACCTCAAGGAGTACAAGCACCTCAAGGAGTACAAGCACCTCAAGGAGTACAAGCACCTTAAGTAGTACAAGCACCTCAAGTAGTAGAAGCAACCAAAGTAGTATAGTGTTTGGCGGTTTCAGCACACTTTTCAAATGAATGATTATAGTAATTTATAGTTATTTAATTTTCAGCACATTTTTCAATCTGATGGAAATATATAGTTGTTTAATCTGAAATTCTCGGAAAACCACCAAGCGTGACATTCTCGGAAAACAGGGAATGAGTCATCGCCTATCATGTGTTAGCTGCATAAAGAAATAATATCTCATATAATATAGATGAGTTGTAATTTAGTAATCCACAATGAATTGAAGAATATGGGAGAGTTCACATGTCCTTTTTGTGATCAGCTATTGGTCAAAGTTGTTAAAAGTGTGAAAGCACCTTGCTGTGATAATCAGAAAATGTTTAACGATGATGGTGAAAATGTTTGTCTAAATTGCGGTTCAGTCCACAGCTATGACTATTGTAAAGAGTACGTCGACTTTCATAATAATATGTATAAAATACGGCGAAAATCTGTATATCATCGGAAGTACCATATTGAAAATGTGATAAATGGTATATGTTGTAAGAATGGACTTCAAATTTCTGTAAAAGATAAAGGCAAAATATTGAAAATATTCCAAGAGATAGACACTGTCCTTCCTTTGGTGAATAAGAATCGTAAAAGGATGATAAGTACGAAATTTATGCTTAAGAAAATATTTTTAATGCTTGATCTTCCATTTGATAAAATAATAGTTACTAGATCAAAGAAGACATTAAAATTTTATGATCAATATTGGGTTGAGATTCTATTGTTGAGATTTGATAAGATTATTAGTATTATCAAGCAGTGAATTTTTCATCATATTTCAGTAGGTACTTATCAATAATTGGACTATTGTCAGTCACATAATCATCAATATTCTTCATTGAGATTTGTATACTTGAAGCATCAAAATCACCACTTCTCAACTTGTCTTTTATTGAATTGAGTAGATGTTGATAGCTTTGATAAGCATATGTGCAATTCTGGATTTTCAAATCTAGGTTTTTATGCTTCATCCACCCTTGTATCAAAAGTGCTGCTGTACTGATAGCTACCAAACTAACACCACCTGTTGCCACACTTGTGGCGAGACCCCCAGTTGCAAAGATGATGGACAAGGAATTCCCCAGTAATTTCCATTTTTTGAACCTTTTAACAGCCTGTTTATGAGCCCAACACTTTCTGTGATATGTGTGGTAATAGGCTTTTAATTCATTTACCTGATCTTCTGTTAATTCACCTGAAATATGGTTCCAGCTGAATATGCTTTTTCGCTCTTTCATACAATATGCTTATATAACGATTCTGTTCAACACACAGTACCACAAACCAGACAATTGCCCACTTAGAGGTGACAATTTGTTAAATTTCGTTGTCATGAAACGGGGGAAAGCATAAGAATATCCCCTGTCAAGTGCATGTTTGACATAAAACCTACCGAAGGCATCGTGTAATATACCATGTGTCTGTAATGTATCAATCCAACCAAGAGTATGCTCCAAAAAATGTGTTAAGCAGCCTTCACCGGGACCGATTAATCCAATGCCTATATGCTCCTGGATAATATCTCTCACTTCAATATATTTGTTGAAATGTTTGTGATATAGAAACTGGTAAACCAAAGCTGATTTCAAAATCCTCTTATCAACACCAGGGTTTTTCCGTTCAGCATCCCGAATGAACCATCGTACAAATCTTATAATCTGCTTCATAATAATTGATTACATAATTCAAAGATCGAAATAATCTTCAAGGAAACGGAACATATTTTTTAATTCATCATTAGACAGAGATTTCTGCCAAACAGAAAAAGCGTACAGATCCATTTCAGAAAAATTGACTGCAGTACCATTATTATTATCAACTTGACATCCAACGAACATTTTTTGTGGATTTCCTGACAGTGTTGCTGAGATTGTTTCTGTTCCAACAGGAGTCATTGATGAAATACCTCTGAAAAATTCCATATTATGACCATCAACTCGAACAGTAAAAACTTCAATATTTCCCGTCAGATTAGCCAAAGAAGAAACAGCAAGTCTTCCATTTAATGTAGAACCGAAATCAATATAACATACTCCATCAATCCAAGGAAAATGAACACCAAATCGAATATTAGCCTGCCCCCATTGAAATTGAGATTGATTCTTCACCTGTTTTGTATTAACAACCATAATTACTGTGCATGTATTCCCATTTGGTCCAGCAACTTTGGATACATCAAATGAATTTATTCTCAAGTAGTCATCAGTCCCATCGAATCGCAGAAAGAATCTCTTTTTATTTGAATCTCTCAACAGCAGAGGTTTTTGGAATTATCAGTTTGTGTGAAAGATATATTATTGACAGGATCAACCCATCTTGAGACTCTATCGTTTGTATCAGATGTTAAAACAGAGAGAGCTGGGATGAGAGCAATAGAAATTCCATCAAGGACTGGTACACCAGGAAGAGAGTTGGAAATAACAAAAGTAGCTCTATCTAACTTCAGATCAAGTTGTTTTTTTGTGACACAATCATTATCATCAGTTCCTTCATCAACATTTATCAATTTCTTGTTGTTTCCAAGATCATAGTGGCCATCTTGTGTTAATGTAAATCCATCACCTTTTGGACCAATTAGACCTCTATCACCTTTATCACCTTTAGGACCAATTGCACCAGTATCACCTTTATTGTCTTGATTTTGTGGAGAATTGAAAACTCCCATTATAATATTAATTTAGATTAATTCATGACCACTTCAAGTGTGAATGTTGTATCAAATGCACCTGTATTAGGATGTGAATAATCAATGATTAAATAGCCTCTCGATAATGATTTATTGACGTTGACCGTTGTGATGTTTCTACTCATAGTATTATGTCTGTGTTCATAAATAGTTGCTGGTAATGGCAAAGGCCTACCACCTTCAGCTTTTGTCTTGAAGTAGAATATTCCGGGTTTTGTTCCTTGTAATACATACATTTTCTTAATATAAAAGTTATTGTTATGAATAACTAAAAAATCAGAGCCATTTATCAATACAGGCTTTAAAACATTCTTATTATGTCCTTGTTTGGCTTTGACAGAGCAATTTAAATATTGTATTTGACCGATTATTCCATTCCCGTTCAAATTTAGATCACCTCCTAATTTTGGCTGATAGAGAGCAAATCCTCCGAGATCGAAAGCTGTTTCCATAATTACACCTGTAACGCTTGAACGAAATAGATTCAAACTATTATTATGAATTCTATAGCCATTCAGATTTAAATCACCGCCAAGTTTAGCCTCACTTATAAGAAAGCTGTTCATATTAATGTTATTTAGCATTGTCAATTCACCATTTTGACCATCAAATAAGTTTGATGAATTATTAATCAAGGCATGTCCATTCAAATCTAAATCAGTTTGTAATTGTATTTTTTCATTCACGATTTTATAAGCTTCTGCGAAGTCGTAAACACTTGATGGAACGTCTACAGCTTCAAAATCAATACCATATGCAACACAATGAACTTTGTACTTATTTGGATAAGTTGGGTTAGCATTAATATGAATCGTACAATATAAATATTCAGGTGGTGAACTTGCTGATGGTTTTTCAATCCATAATAAATATCTCGAATGATCTTCATTTCTGTTATCAAATTTTCTCCCTACAGTTTTATGAATTGTAATTCCACCAGTTGCACTGAATGTTACACTACTAAGATTCATTCCTTCATAATCAGGAAATAGCCATTCAAGAATGAAAGTGTATTTTCCATCTTTTATTGTGTACATATTAAATCCAATTCTAGCTCTGTAAATATGATTAGCTTCTTTATTCAAGTCTATATCAATGACCTTTTTTGAAATCAAATGTGGTGAACGAGGTAAATTGACATATCCATTGACTTTCAAGCCATATTCAGTACTGACTTCATCAATATCATTCATCAAATATTTGAAAGCATTCTTTGGATGAGAAGCAGATGAAATATGACTTTTTTCTAATTGATCTAAATTTACAGCATCGGTTTTATTTGTTCCTTCTTTTAAGTTAATGATTTTATGCCCTCCAAGTTTCATATCTGCTGCCATCGCATTTGTTCCATTCAATAATAAAGTGTTTGCTCTGATAGTTTGTGAAGCTCGATTTAAAACTCTAAAGTTTACAGCATCAGTTTCATTCACCACATCCGCTAAATTCGTCAATTTATTTCCAGCCATGTTTAGATCACCCGCCATTGGAATACTTCCATCGAGTTTCAAAAAATTATTATTCACATAGTTTCTGTTAACAGCTGAATAACCAAATCTTGGGTTATCAGGTATGCCAAATAGATCATTTCTATTCATGCTGACAGGTGCATAAATTACACCACCTGTATTTATATTAAGGAAATCAGCTGTTTTATTATCAACATACTTTTTGTTCACAGCGTCTTGTGGGTTTGAGGGGTTATCCTGCAGGTTGAGGATTTTGTTTAGTTTCATGTCAATATTACTGCCAAATACAACATGGCCGTTTTCAATTTCATAAGCCGGGTCATGGAGAAAGTAAGACAAATTGGTATGATAGCCATAGGCCCCATAAACAATGATATGTGTTTTGGTGTTAGACGCAGGAGCTGTGCTGGAAAGTAAAACCTCAATTAACGCTTGACCGCCACCAGTTTTTTCTATCTGGAAAAGAATTTTAATATAACCATCAACGTGTGGAGTTCTAGTAAAAGCTTTTTGAAATGACAGTCCAGCGTCACGTATGTTCAATGTGCGAAGATCGAGCCCAATTGTAGCTTGGCGTGGGTCTGATGGTGAGAAAAACTCAGTAACAAATGTATACTGTCCATTTCTCAAAGATGTTACATTAAAACGAATTTTGGATGTAAAGTTGCCTCTTCGTTTAATGAAAAAAGACAATGATGACTTGTTTATGTGATAAGGTGATCTGTCAAAATTCTCAATTTGAAGGTTTGTTGCACCACTGACTGCAGAAGACTTGGATATGTCTTTTAACAGAAAAGCGAATGGGTTGCGTTGAGCTCCTGATGCTGAAAAAACAAGGTCATCAACATACTTTTTGTTGGCAGAATCTTTATCAGAGTTTGGAGATCCAACATTTGTTATTTTATTGTCACCCATGTCAAGATCACCAGTCATTGCAACACTTCCATCTTTTTTAAGAAATGGTGAAACATCAATGCCAGTAATTCCAGCAATTTCAGTATCAACATACCCCTTTGTGGCTGAATCATTGTTTGCTGTTGGCGCTGCTACATTAGTCAATTTGTTACCTCCAAGATTCAAATCAGAAGTCATTGCAACGCTTCCATCTTTTTTCACAAAGTTAGAATTAACATATGCTATATTCGCTTTATTATTCGTCAGATATATGGCAGCATCATCAACGTATTTTTTATTTGCACAGTCTTGTTGTAATATAGGGTGTGCAACATTGACTATTCTACGAAAACTCATTTTAAGCTCACGATCAAATACAATTCTTCCTTCTTCTATTTACAAAAGCTGGGTCGTGAATATGTGATAAAATGATATTAGAAAATCCATAAACACCATAAACTATAACATAATGTTTTTTATTATTTTGTAAATATGGTGAAATCAACAATAACTCCATTGATGTGGAACCATGACTTGTTTTTTCAAGGAAGAATATTCTCTTAAGATAACCATCAACAAGATGAGTCTTTGGAAATGCTCTTTTTATTGAATCCTTTCTTTCAATTAAATTTGATGACAGATTGTCGTCATCGACTGTTGCATTGTTTGGGCTACCATCAGTATAAAACTCAACAACTAAAGTGTACTTTGAAACTTCCAATTGTGTCAGATCAAAACGAAGAACAGTTGTAAGACCAGCAGTAGGAATAACAAAAGACAAGGATATTTTATTAAATGAGTAAGGGCTTTTGTCAAAATCTTCCAATTGCAGATTATTCGCATTTCTAAGAATAGTTGTTTTTGATGTATCTTCAAGAAGAAATTTGAATGGATTAACACGTGTTCCTTCAATTGATAAAACAGCATCATTAACATATCCCAAGTTAGCAGAATCATAATGATTTACTGGATCACCAACATATGTCAAACGTTTATTTTCAATGTCATAATTACCATCTTGTGTTAATCTAAATCCATCACCTTTGGGACCAACAGCTCCAGTAGCTCCTTGTGGACCAATTGCACCTGTATTACCTTTTGGACCTCTATCACCTTTTTCACCTTTGGGACCAACTGGACCAGCTGGGCCTCTTTCACCAGTACCAGTTTCTGTTTTATCTTGATCTAGTGGAGAATTAAAAACTCCCATATAATATTAGATTAGATAACACAGAAAGTTGCCATATAATATTAGATTAGATTAAACAGCACCATAAAAATTTCTCTTGATTGTCTTCATCGGCTTGTCAACATAACAGAAGGAATATGGTTTCTTAGTTGCTTCAATGTATTTCTTCTTGTCAATTCCAAGTTCTTGTGCAATCAAGTTCCTTTCTCTTGAGGATGGGAAATCATAAAGGCAGAAGTGACTGCAATTGAGTCTGATTGATTTTGGACAGCCATAGAATGATTGTGTGAGATATATGACTGAACAGTTCTTGTGTCTCCCCTGAATGAAATAGCTTATGATTTGATCTTGTTTTTTATCAGTGACAAAATCATCAAAAACAACCAATCGCTGCAAATCTGTGTCTTTTATTTGTTCAACTGGCAATATCTCTTCTTGACTGCAAACCAAGGCAGGATATCCAATGTGACTGCTTATTTCATCCATTACTTTCCGAAGATATTTGTACTTGTCTTGATCCAAATTTTTTGCATAAAGATGTATCTGATCATAATAGACCAACGGTTCCATAATCAGATGCATGAACAATGTTGTCTTTCCAGATCCAGAATTACCAGCCAATAACATTCTAAATGTATCTTTTGGCATATACGGATACAACTGTCTGAATGAATTCTTTAAACCCTGAATATCATAATTAGGGATTTCCATATGTAAATAGTTTAGATTAGTCTAACACAATTGTATATGGATATAGAACGAATGAAAAGGCTTCTTAAAAGTGGAATTGAAGCTGGAAACAAAACAAGAGAAGTTCGTGATGTTATCAAGACTTATGAATACAGAAAACAGGATGCTTATGATACAACATCAGAATTACTGAAACCCTCTATTGATGTCCAGAAGAGTGTGAAAGAAAGTGTCGACAAAAAACAGGATGAAGTCATTAAACAGTTGAAAAAAATCAAAAAGCCTTAACATCTGGTTTCGAAGATCTTATGCTGATGAACACGTTACCTGAATCAGTACCAATGAAAACAACATTACCAATTGATTACAAACCTAAAATGATGACTGAAACAGAAGCACCATATAAGTCAGATCTTGACAAAGGTTTTTCACTTGAGGATATTCAAACATTGATGAAACATAAATTACCTCCTCCATCACAGATATTTAAATCATATATGGATGGTGAAATCGACATCAATGAGTATGACAAAATGATTGGTAAATTAACCCAAGATGTTGGAATAAAAAAAGCTCATCTATCACAAACCAAAACGAAGAAGGATAAAAATAAAGAAAAGATACATGAATTGACTGAAGAGATCAAATTACTACAAAAGTACCGAAAAAGAATTAAAGCCGTTGAGGAAGGTGCACAAACTATTGGTTCAGGCATGGGAAGAAGAGGTGCAATGGGTTCAAGGGATGCATTTTTGGGTGACATGCTTTCAAGACTACAGTTGCTTGGTGGATCTATTTCAGCCGGCAACAACAGCAAAAATGTTCAAAATGAATTCACAAAAATATTGCATACATTGAACAGACTGGGAATCCTGAAAACTGGTGAGCTAAATAAAATAATGATGAAATATCTAATGTAAAAGTATATGACAGAAATTTCATTACGATTCAACAGTAAAAACAGAGACAAAATTGGTGTCAGCAAGAGTCATGATTTTGAAAAAAGATTCAATTCACCTCTTAAATTAACGAATGATTTAAAATATGAAATGGCTGTGAATGTTATCAATATGACATACAGTTGGTACAATATCAGAGATATTTTTGGGAATAATCAAATGAAATACAGCTATGACAAAGGTGTAAACTGGGAAACAATAACATTCGTTAACGGGATGTATTCATACGACGATATCAATAGTTACATTCATGAGTATATGAGAAAAAACAGCCATGTACTGAATCCATCTGAAACAGACAAATCAAAATTCAAGTATGGTATTAACATGTATTTCGTTTTGTCAACATATCGCATTTTGATTGAACTCAATGAAAATTATCGTGTGGATCTGAGGAATCTTGATTTCAGAAAACTTATCGGTTTCGATTCAAAATTAGTTCCAGCCACAGAATATGGAACAAATCTACCTGATATTACAAGAGGAGTAGATGAAATTTATATCAATTGTGATTTGGTGACAGATAGCATTGTTGATGGAAATAGCACAAATACAATCGCTGTTATTCCTGTCACAGATCTCATTAGAAGTTTACCTTTCACTTACAAACCTCGTTTTCTTTCATGGAATCCTGTCTCAACACATACAATCAGCTCAATACGTTTTTATGTCACAGACTCTTCTAGAGCTCCAGTCGATTTAAATGGGATAGATTGGTATATTGAGTTATTCTTGAGAGAGACAGAATTATAAAACCTAATAGTATATGAAACGGTTTGAGTTTAAAAAATATGAACAACATGGTGAAGGTATTGTGACTGATATGATCAAAACAGCTGGAAAAAAAGCAGCAACAACAATTGGTGAACATGCTGGCAAAAAAGCTGGTGACAAAATCATAGAACTTTTGAAAAAGAGAAAGAGTGGAACTGAGAGTGTGAGCCAGACTGGTGGTTTAATCAAAAGAAAGAGAGGTCGACCACGTAAAATAAAATAACTTTTATCTAACACAATAATATATGTCAAACTATCGTGACTCAAAATATATCGAAAGATATGAAGATGTAGTGTTCGAACTAGAGACAGCACTTAATACTGTAGTAGCAAACAATGCTCATCAGAGTAAAACAGGCTACCGATTCATTGTTGATAACAGTGGAGAGACTACACCATTTGACTGGTATAATGCCCGTTTTAATGTTATTTTCAAAGAAAATAAGCTTGCAGATGGAGCTGACATTGCTGCTGCAGATCGAAATGGTATTGTTAATTCAGTTCACGCTCTTATTAACACCATTAATGTAAAAATGAATGGTCTTGATGTTTATGAATGCCGAGACGCTAACCAGGCCACAAATATTAAGTCATTGCTTGAGTATTCACAGGGTTATGTTGTAAGTCAGGGAACCAATGAGTTCTTCTATCTTGACACCAGCAGAGGTGCTGAAAACAGAGTGGCACAAGCTGCTTATAACAAAGGATTCTCAGATCGTAAAGCTTTGCTTAATGATGGTGGTGAAGTAAATGCAGAGATAGCATTGAACAGATACGGTTTTTTCAAGAGCTTTTGGGATGAACTCATGCCTAACTCAAAAATAGAGGTGAAATTGACACTTGAGAGTGATGACAATATGATTTGGCAAGCTACTGATGAATGTCGTGTGGTACTAACTAAATTCCAGCTAATAGTTCCTCGCATTGTTTTTAATTCTGCGGGAAAGTCCTTATACATGAGCAAGTATCTTGACAACAGAAAGTGGACTTACATGAGAGAAATGGTTGAGAGAGGCAATTCAACAAGACAGCAGACAGCCAATTTCCGTATTTCCACAGGAATAAACAAACCCAGGCATGTCTTTGTATTCATCATCAATGATGCCAATGATGCATCTCAGACAGCCAATAAATTTCTCTATAACACATTCTCAGTTGCAAATGACCGAACTTTGACTGATTGTTATCTTGAGGTTGGTAATGGAAATGATTATCCAGAGCTTCGTTATAAACCATCAACAGAACCAACAAGAGTATTTAGAGATGTTTTGAAATATGTTCAAGCTGTAAACGATTTAGTGAAAGTACCCTTCTCAACAGGGGCAATTTCGGTACAATATTCCCTTTTGTTTATTTCGATCTGACAAAACAGAAACAGGATATTAAAGATGGAATGACAAAACTGACTTTCAAATACACTTTGAGTGCTGCAACAAATGCTGATTACAGTGTGTATGCACTGGTCCTCTATGAGCAGGATATTGAGATGAGAAAGACTGATGGAAAATTAATTCTGAGATCAATGTAAATTAAATAAATTAAATAAATTAAATTAAATGATTGTTTGTATTAAATACAATTTAGTATAAACATATATTATATGACTACTTATCATCCTCATGGAGTAAGACTTTCAAACAGTCAGAAGCAAAGGCTTGCAAAAGCTATACAAACAAATTCACCGGTAACATTGAGACTCGCACATGGAGATCTCACTGGAGGTGATCAAATGATGTTGACAAAAACACAGATAAAAAAATTAGCCAAATCACAGAGAAATGGAACAGGTGCTGATGTAAAAATATCCAAAGCACAGATCAGAAAATCAGTCCAAGAAGGAGGTTCTCTTTGGTCCAGTCTTTTTTCACTTGGAACAAGACTATTGCCTTATGCAGGTAAAGCAGTAGCTAAAGCGGCTCCAGCATTGGCTACTGGTGCTCTTTCTTCATTAGCAAGTCTCGGCATTGATAAACTATTTGGAAAGAAACAAAAAGGAGGATTCTTATTCCCAATAAAAACTTGCCCCAACTATTGAATTTTAGAAATTTATTGAATGTGAGACAAATGGCTGATCTTGTAAATGCGATGCAGTCTGGCGGACAACTTGCTATCAAACCAACAAAAGCGCAGACTGGAAAGGGTATTGGAACAATACTCGCCAGCATTGGAATTCCTTTGGCTATAGAAGCAATCAGAAAATTAACTGGAAAAGGTTTGCATGTTGAAAGCAGCCGTCCAAGACGGTCAATACCTGTTCATGTTCCAGATAACATTGTACCCAGAAAGAAAGGTGGGAAACATGCTATGATTCCATGGCAATCTCCTCCTGTTTTTGGTACATGGAATAACCCAATCGGTTATGGAATGAAAAAAAAAACCAAAGGAAAAGGACTTCTACTGGGCAAAAACAGTCCATTCAATTCAATCCCCATACTAGGAACCATTTTGTAAATAAACCATTATCCAACTTTGATTTAATCAATTGGGTTAAACAACTTGGAATAAAACATTTTAGAGGAGTATTTTCAAGAGACAATCTGCCGAGACAAATAAAAAACAATGAATGTGGGATAGTCAATCTTGATTCCAAAATTGGACCTGGTACTCATTGGGTTTGTTATAGGAATTTCAAAAATGATAAATACTGTGAATACTTCGACTCTTTCGGTTTAATGATGCCAACAGAAGTACAGAAATACATGGCTACAAGTGGAAAACAACTTGAATACTCTGGAGATGAGATACAAGAAAGAGATTCAGTCTTGTGTGGATATTGGTGTTTGTACTATCTTCTCGAGAGACAAAATGGGAGATCCATTCTTAATACAATACATAATGCTGAATTTGATCCAACAGACACAAGAGTCAATCACAGATTCATCATAGACTACTTCAAAAATATCTAACTTAATGGTATAATGGTAAAATCATATTGTGTGAAACAGAAGAAGCAGACTGAGTGTGTACCAGGAAGTGAAAGATATCAAAAGACAAAAAATGGTCGAACTGTGATGAAATGTACTTGTGCTGAATGTGGAATCACAAAGACTAAATTTGTCAGAAATCGGGGAAACTGAATAGCCCGTCTGAAGGGGCGGGCATACTAGATTCAGCCGCAGATATGGCGCTAACAGGATTCTTAGAACATGGAGTCCCTTATTTAGCAAAGAAAGGTGTAGAAATGGGAAGATATTATGCTTCTGAAGCAATGAGAAATCCAAAGCTGCAAAAGAAATTAATTGACAAAGGACTTTCCCTCGCAAAGCCTGCAATCACAAAGGTTGGGTCAGAAGCTTTGAAACAACTCTCAACAAAAGTGAGACCAAATATTCGTTACAAAACAGATATCAAAGGATTAGATTATGGCGGTGCTATTGACATTCATAAGGTTATTGGCAAGCTTCCTAAACCGAAAAGTGGATGGACACCAAGTAAATATAAATATATGGGACCATACAATCCATTGCACGAGCAGTTGGAATATGATCCAAATACTGGCGAGGTCTTGAAATGGAATGTACAACCTTACAATAAGGTGGATGAAATAGCAGCTTACCACGATATTTGTTATGATATGAAAAAAGACAAAGGCGATTGTGATAGAACAATGGTCGAGTCACTAGATCAAATACCATATGGTGAGATGCCAAAATGGGGTCAAACAGCTAGATTCTTAATTGACAAAAAACAGAAACTTGGTCTTGGTGTTTCAAAAAACGGAAAAAGCCGTCGAGTGAAGAAAACTGGCAAGAAAAACTAGCTGATGAATTACATGCACCCATAAAACGAAATTTCACTCGGCGGCGTGTGATTGTAAATAAAATTGATGAAATATGGGCAAGTGATCTAGTTGAAATGCAACAGTTCAGTAAATGGAATAAAGGTTATCGATATCTTCTTATGGTTATTGATGTCTTCAGCAAATATGGTTGGATTGTCCCATTGAAGGATAAGAAAGGTGAATCTGTCACTGAAGCATTCAAATCAATATTCAAGGAAGGTAGAAAACCACAGTATTTATGGGTCGACAAGGGAAAAGAGTTTTACAACAAACACTTGAAGGACTTGCTAGAGAAACATAGTGTACAGATGTACTCAACTGAGAATGAAGAGAAATCATCAGTAGTTGAAAGATGGAATAGGACAATTAAATCCAAAATGTGGAAGCAGTTCACTGTTCAAGGTAATACACAGTATTTAGACATGTTACCAAAATTAGTGAAACAGTATAATAATACCAAACATTCAAGCACAAAGATGACACCCGTTGAAGCATCTGATAAGAGGAATGAAGGAACTGTTTACTTCAATTTGTATGGTGATATGAAAACATTAAAACAGAAACCGAAATTTAAGGTCGGCGACAAGGTCCGAATATCTAAGTATAAACGGAATGTGTTCGACAAGGGCTATACACCAAATTGGACTGAAGAAGTGTTTACAGTTGATAAAATCCAATACACTAATCCAATCACTTACAAACTAAAAGATCTCAACGATGAAGAAATACAAGGGAGTTTTTATGAAGCTGAATTATTGAAAGCCAGACAGGATGTATTCCGTATTGATAAAGTCATTCGCAGAGATTACAAGAAGAAACAAGCTTTAGTGAAGTGGAAGGGTTACAGTGACGAATTTAACAGTTGGATCCCGTTCAAGGATTTAAAAGACATATTATAAAGAGAAAATTATCTAACATATATGTGAGTAGACCCTACAGTAGTACATACTGTCATTTGCTATTATGTAGCCAAGAATATTATTATTCCTGACTATATTTAAACATAGGTGAAAATGAATTTAAAAAAATAAATTATTATAATATAATATACAAATGCAAAAATATTCCTACAATAATAAAGAATTGGATGTATCAATAGATTGTTATCTTGATGACAATAATGAGATTTGGTTCAGAGGTAGAGACATAGCTTCTATTCTTGACTATAAAAATCCACAAAAAGCAATCAAGGATCATGTTTTATCTGATGATAGAATCTTAAGAGACCACAAAATCAGCATAAATTCACGGGGGACAAAAATGGTCCCTCGTGCTGAGGCCACTGATTCACGATGTAACAAAACGTTACCTCATGCTGAGGCCACTGATTCACGATGTAACGAAACGTTACCTCGTGCTGGGACCATTGAAAAAACTTTCAAATGTTTTTTTATAAATGAATCAGGACTTTATTCACTAATACTGTCCTCTAAAAAACAGGAAGCAGTAAAATTCAAACATTGGGTTACATCAAAAGTATTACCATCAATCAGAAAACAGGGATATTACAAACAGTTCAATGACAGAAGCAATAATATGCTGATGATTGAAAGTGAAGATGATCTGCACTACAAGATTGTTTCATTCATCAGGAAAGAAATATGAAGACGCATTAATGGTGGCGGGATTAGGTGAAAATCAAATAAGCCGAACATTAGAATCAGAAGTTATAAGAAAGGATATATGGCTGGACAATGTGATTTAATGCTGATGAATCCCACAAGAAAATACAATGCTCTTTGTCTTGAATTTAAAAGCCCAACAGGTGTGTATAAAGTGTCAGACAAACAGTCTGATATGAAGCTAATGTATGAGAAAAATAAGTGTAAGTACATCATGAGCAATTGTTTCGAAGATTTGATCCACGAAATAACTAAACACATGGAAGAAAGCAAATTATACTTATCACGAAGAAAGATTTAATTGCAAGTTTTTCTGTGATATTGTCTATTATTGTTTTTCATCACTTTATCACATCTTGGACATTTATACTCTTTGTTTGTCCATTTTTTCATTGACAACGCATGGTGACTCTTTTTGTCCTCATCAGGAACTCTATTTTTACGTTTGTTAGCTGATTTAAAATGATTAGCTTGTAAATCCTCTTTTTCAACATACTCGAATTTATAAGAATATCCATCTTTTTTTGAGACACCTGATTTATAATATTTGACTCCATCGCAAACTCTCTTTACAATACCATTACTCACATTAAGATGTTGCTGGACTGCATACATACTATTAAAATATGAAACTTCTTTGGTGGTAATATTGGTTGCTTTCACACATTTTGGACTTTTATTATGTGAAAAATCCCGATCCTTTGTTGATTTTTTAATATTTTGACTCTGTGTCACAAGCTGTAAATTGCATAAACGATTATCATCTTTCACATCATTAATATGATCGATCACTTTGCCTTCTGGAATAATACCGTTATGACACTCCCAAACAAACCTATGGACATAATACTTTTTGAACCCATTTTGACCGTGTTTTCTCACACCACATTTCCTGTATCCTCTACAATTATCAAATCCATTCACTGACACTTTTTTGACAATATTAATCACATTTCCATCCTTATCAGAAGCATACAGATCATAAACTGGATGAATGTTGTAAACGCACTCGTTAATTTCAATCTTATTCATTATAATATAGTTTACATAATAATTCTTTAAATAAAAATTTTATTATAATATTTAAAATATATATAAAAGAAAAATAATATCTAATATTATATTAATGATGAATAAGAAAGATTTCAAAAAACTGAGCAAATCTAAGCTCATAAATATGTTAATCAAGATGAATGAAAGACTTGAAAAGCTTGAAAAAATTGAGAAAAAACCAAAAGTTATCATAGTTGATGACACAAGAACAAGACCAATTCCTGCACCTAGGACTGTCAGGACGATTCCCGCCCCAAGGACGAAAAGACCAACTGTGAAAGAATTGGTTGATTATTTTGAGAGGAAAAGACTTCCAGCCCCACCAAAAGAATGGTTGGAAGAAATAGAACAATTGAAAAAGAGACCGATCCCAGCCCCAAGAGCCAAAAAGCCTGTGCCGGTTCCAACACCTAGGACTAAGATAGAGCAAACAGAGAAAGCTTTGAAGGGCTTCACAAAATCTTTTGAAATCGGTATAAAAAATGGCAAAGACCCGCTTGCGCAATTACAAAACACGAGAAAGGCCCTTGAGTATCACATTAAAAAACTGTTGAATGAAATGAGAGGTCTTAAATTTGTTGAAACACTCAAAGTAACCTTTACAAAAATGAAAGATGGATCAATAGAGTATAAGGTAGCTTATTTCAACAGTCAAGTTCAAACAATTGTGAATGATCTGGAAGTCACTGAATCACTGCAATTGTCAAAACAGCAAATCTCGAATAAGATAGCTCAATGGATATCTGAAGGTTCAGGTTGGACTGTTGATTCAGTTGATAGTCATTATATCAATGTTGTGAAATATGAACTTTTAAGAGGTTCTTCATACATAAAACTGCCAGCAGAATTACGAAATAAAAAAGGTTTAATTAACTTGAAAAATGAGGATAATGAATGCTTCAGATGGTCTCATATCAGACATTTGAACCCACAAGAGAAAAACCCACAGAGGATTAAAAAATCAGACAAACAGTATATTGACAAATTGGATTATTCAGGAATTGAATTTCCAGTGGCAACCAAACATTACAATAAGATCGAAAAACAAAATGAGATCAACATCAATATTTTCGGTTATGAGAATAAACAACCATATCCACTATATGTTTCAAAAGAAAAGTATGAAGACTGTTTGAATCTTCTTCTTATAACTGAAAATGAAAACAAACATTATGTGTTGATTAAAGATTTCAACAAGTTAATGTATAATCAGACTAAACATGAGCATAGAAAGCATTTCTGCATGCATTGTCTTCAGTGTTTCAGCTCTGAAAGGGTTCTGAATGATCATAAGGACAACTGTATGCTAGTTAATGGCACACAAGCAATAAAGATGCCAACCAAGGATAACAATATTCTGAAATTCAACAACTTTCATAAACAACAACAGGTACCATTTGTGATATATGCTGATTTTGAGGCTATAACTGAGAAGATACATGGTTGCCAACCCAACAATAATAAATCATACACTGAAGCCTATCAGAAGCATACTGACTGTGGATATGGTTACAAGGTTGTTTGTTGCTATGATGATAAATACAGCAAACCAATACAAATATACAGGGGTGAAAAAGCTGTGTACAAATTCATGGAAGCTGTGATTGAGGAAGTTAAATATTGCAAGAAGGTTATGAAAAAAGAATTCAACAAACCATTGAAAATGACAAAAGATGATAAGAAGGAATTCCAGAAAGCCAAAGAATGTCACATTTGTGATAAAAAATACACTGACAAAGATATTCGAGTACGAGATCACTGTCATATTACTGGCCAGTATAGAGGATCAGCTCATCAAGAATGTAACCTGAAACTTAGAGTTAACCCAGAAGAAATAAAGATACCTGTTATATTTCACAATCTAAGAGGTTATGATAGTCATTTTATTATGCAAGAGATTGGAGCCATTGTCAAGAAACACACCTATACAAATAAGAAAGGTGAGAAGTGCCAGATGACAATCAATGCTATACCCAATAATATGGAGAAGTATATGGCTTTCATGCTTGGCAATCACCTAACATTTCTTGATAGTTTCCAGTTCATGAGCTCTAGTTTGGAAAAACTTGTAGGCAATCTACCAAAAGAAGCCTTAAAATACACCTCACAAGAGTTCAAGGGAAATGATCTTAATCTGGTGGCACAGAAAGGTGTTTATCCTTATGACTATATGGATAGTTTCAATAAATTTAACCAAAAGCTGCCATCAAAAGAAGAATTCTACAGTATATTGAGTGATGAGCATATATCAGATGAAGACTATGCACATGCTCAGACTGTTTGGAAAGCATTCTCTTTGAAAAACATGGGTGAGTATCATGATCTGTACCTTAAAACAGATGTACTCCTGTTGGCTGATGTATTTGAAAACTTCAGAAAAACATGTCTCGAGTACTACAAACTGGATCCGTGTCACTATTTCACATCTCCTGGTTTATCTTGGGATGCCATGCTAAAGATGACTAATATCAAATTAGAATTGATGACTGACATTGATATGTTCCAGTTCATTGAAAAGGGTCTGCGAGGTGGTATCAGTTATATTGCCAACCGTTATGGTAAAGCAAATAATAAGTACATGAAAGAATACGATGAGAAGGCGCCCTCGAAATATATCATGTATCTTGATGCAAACAATCTATATGGTTGGGCAATGAGTCAATACCTTCCAACTGGCGGATTTAGATGGATGACTGAGAATAAAATAAACAATCTCAACCTTGCTAAGTACAAAGAAGATAGTTCAAAGGGTTTGATACTTGAAGTTGATCTGGAATACCCCCAAGAGTTACATGACCATCATAATGACTACCCACTTGGACCAGAGAAGGTGAAAGTAACTGAAGGCATGTTGTCTGATTACTGCAAAGATATTGCAAAGAAATACAATATATCAACTGGTTTGGTACATAAACTGATACCAACATTAAGCAACAAAGAGAAATATGTTCTTCATTACAGAAACCTCCAATTATACACAGACTTGGGTTTGAAAATAACAAAAATCCATAGGGTTCTTGAATTCAAACAATCCCCTTGGCTGAGACAGTACATTGACTTCAACACACAGAAAAGAACTAATGCCAAAAATGCCTTTGAGAAAGACTTTTTCAAGTTAATGAATAACTCAGTATTTGGCAAAACCATGGAGAATCTCAGAAAGAGAGTAGATGTCAGATTGGTGACTGATGAGAAGAAGCTATTGAAATTAGCCAGTAAACCAACTTATGTTAGCAGTAAGATATTCAATGAAAATCTAGTTGCGGTGCATAAGATCAAAGAAACACTTACTTTAAACCGGCCGGCATATGTGGGGATGTGTATTCTAGATCTTAGTAAGACACTAATGTATGATTTCCATTATAATTACATTAAACATAAGTATGGTAATAAGGCTAAGTTGCTCTTCACTGATACAGACAGTTTGACATATGAGATTGAAGCTGAAGATGTCTATAGGGATTTCTGGAATGATAAAGATAAATTTGACAACAGTGACTACCCTGAAAGCTCGCCGTATTTCAATAAGACTAATAAAAAAGTTATTGGCAAATTCAAAGATGAGGCAGCAGGAGTACCCGTTTGCGAATTCATCGGTCTACGATCGAAAATGTATAGCTATATGAAAGATAACCAAAAAGGAGGAAAAACAGCAAAAGGAATCAAAAAGATTGTTATAAAAAAGAACATCAAACATGAAAATTATAAGGAGACACTATTTAATAATAAACAGATGCATCATTCAATGAAAACAATCAGAAGTGAAAACCATCAATTAGGAAGCTATGAAATCAACAAAGTATCACTCAGTTGCTTCGATGACAAAAGATATATATCAAAAGACGGAATCAACAGTTACGCATACGGGCACTGTGCCATCAAAAAGTAAATCCAAAGAAGTCATGACGTCACGGCACAGCTGTGTCGGTCTACAAACTTTAGCATAAACTTTTTAAGTAAAAATTGTCAGTAAACTTTACTTCAAGAATTTATAATAAGGAACTTGTTTCATTATGATTGGCTAGAAAAGATCATGCGACCGTCACGTGAGTTATAATAATAGCTATAGGTGATGACTCATTCCCTGTTTTCCGAGAATGTCACGCTTGGTGGTTTTCCGAGAATTTCAGATTAAACAACTATATATTTCCATCAGATTGAAAAATGTGCTGAAAATTAAATAACTATAAATTACTATAATCATTCATTTGAAAAGTGTGCTGAAACCGCCAAACACTATACTACTAACCAAAGTAGTACAAGCACCTCAAGGAGTACAAGCACCTCAAGGAGTACAAGCACCTTAAGTAGTACAAGCACCTCAAGGAGTACAAGCACCTCAAGGAGTACAAGCACCTCAAGTAGTACAAGCACCTCAAGTAGTAGAAGCAACCCAAGTAGTACAAGCACCTCAAGGAGTACAAGCACCTCAAGTAGTACAAGCACCTCAAGGAGTACAAGCACCTCAAGTAGTATAAGCAACCCAAGTAGTACAAGCACCTCAAGGAGTACAAGCACCTCAAGTAGTATAAACAACCCCAGTAGTACAAGCACCTCAAGGAGTACAAGCACCTTAAGTAGTACAAGCACCTCAAGTAGTAGAAGCAACCAAAGTAGTACAAGCAACCCAAGTAGTACAAGCACCTCACCGAGTACAAGCACCTCAAGGAGTACAAGCACCTTAAGTAGTAGAAGCAACCCAAGTAGTACAAGCACCTCAAGTAGTAGAAGCAACCAAAGTAGTACAAGCACCTCAAGTAGTACAAGCACCTCAAAGAGTACAAGCACCTCAAGTAGTAGAAGCAACCCAAGTAATACAAGCACCTCAAGTAGTAGAAGCAACCAAAGTAGTACAAGCACCTCAAGTAGTACAAGCACCTCAAGTAGTATAAGCAACCCAAGTAGTACAAGCACCTCAAGGAGTACAAGCACCTCAAGTAGTATAAGCAACCCAAGTAGTACAAGCACCTCAAGTAGTACAAGCACCTCAAGGAGTACAAGCACCTCAAGTAGTACAAGCAACCCAAGTAGTACAAGCACCTCAAGGAGTACAAGCACCTCAAGTAGTACAAGCAACCCAAGTAGTGCAAGCACCTCAAGTAGTACAAGCACCTCTACAAGCACCTCAAGGAGTACAAGCACCTCAAGGAGTACAAGCACCTCAAGTAGTAGAAGCAACCCAAGTAGTACAAGCACCTCAAGTAGTAGAAGCAACCAAAGTAGTACAAGCACCTCAAGGAGTACAAGCACCTCAAGTACTATAAGCAACCCAAGTAGTACAAGCACCTCAAGGAGTACAAGCACCTCAAGTAGTATAAGCAACCCAAGTAGTACAAGCACCTCAAGGAGTACAAGCACCTCAAGGAGTACAAGCACCTCAAGTAGTATAAGCAACCCAAGTAGTACAAGCACCTCAAGGAGTACAAGCACCTCAAGTAGTACAAGCAACCCAAGTAGTGCAAGCACCTCAAGTAGTACAAGCACCTCAAGGAGTACAAGTACCTCAAGTAGTACGAGCACCTCAAGGAGTACAAGCACCTCAAGTAGTATAAGCAACCCAAGTAGTACAAGCACCTCAAGGAGTACAAGCACCTCAAGTAGTATAAGCAACCCCAGTAGTACAAGCACCTCAAGGAGTACAAGCACCTTAAGTAGTACAAGCACCTCAAGTAGTACAAGCAACCAAAGTAGTACAAGCAACCCAAGTAGTACAAGCACCTCAAGGAGTACAAGCACCTTAAGTAGTAGAAGCAACCCAAGTAGTACAAGCACCTCAAGTAGTAGAAGCAACCAAGGTAGTACAAGCACCTCAAGTAGTACAAGCACCTCAAGGAGTACAAGCACCTCAAGGAGTACAAGCACCTCAAGGAGTACAAGCACCTCAAGTAGTAGAAGCAACCCAAGTAGTACAAGCACCTCAAGTAGTAGAAGCAACCAAAGTAGTACAAGCACCTCAGGGAGTACAAGCACCTCAAGTAGTTTAAGCAACCCAAGTAGTACAAGCACCTCAAGGAGTACAAGCACCTCAAGTAGTATAAGCAACCCAAGTAGTACAAGCACCTCAAGGAGTACAAGCACCTCAAGGAGTACAAGCACCTCAAGTAGTATAAGCAACCCAAGTAGTACAAGCACCTCAAGGAGTACAAGCACCTCAAGTAGTACAAGCAACCCAAGTAGTGCAAGCACCTCAAGTAGTACAAGCACCTCAAGGAGTACAAGTACCTCAAGTAGTACAAGCACCTCAAGGAGTACAAGCACCTCAAGTAGTATAAGCAACCCAAGTAGTACAAGCACCTCAAGGAGTACAAGCACCTCAAGTAGTATAAGCAACCCCAGTAGTACAAGCACCTCAAGGAGTACAAGCACCTCAAGGAGTACAAGCACCTCAAGTAGTACAAGCACCTCAAGTAGTAGAAGCACCTCAAGTAGTATAAGCAACCCCAGTAGTACAAGCACCTCAAGGAGTACAAGCACCTTAAGTAGTACAAGCACCTCAAGTAGTAGAAGCAACCAAAGTAGTACAAGCAACCCAAGTAGTACAAGCACCTCAAGGAGTACAAGCACCTCAAGGAGTACAAGCACCTTAAGTAGTAGAAGCAACCCAAGTAGTACAAGCACCTCAAGTAGTAGAAGCAACCAAAGTAGTACAAGCACCTCAAGTAGTACAAGCACCTCAAGGAGTACAAGCACCTCAAGTAGTAGAAGCAACCCAAGTAATACAAGCACCTCAAGTAGTAGAAGCAACCAAAGTAGTACAAGCACCTCAAGTAGTACAAGCACCTCAAGTAGTATAAGCAACCCAAGTAGTACAAGCACCTCAAGGAGTACAAGCACCTCAAGTAGTATAAGCAACCCAAGTAGTACAAGCACCTCAAGTAGTACAAGCACCTCAAGGAGTACAAGCACCTCAAGTAGTACAAGCAACCCAAGTAGTACAAGCACCTCAAGGAGTACAAGCACCTCAAGTAGTACAAGCAACCCAAGTAGTGCAAGCACCTCAAGTAGTACAAGCACCTCTACAAGCACCTCAAGGAGTACAAGCACCTCAAGGAGTACTAGCACCTCAAGTAGTAGAAGCAACCCAAGTAGTACAAGCACCTCAAGTAGTAGAAGCAACCAAAGTAGTACAAGCACCTCAGGGAGTACAAGCACCTCAAGTAGTATAAGCAACCCAAGTAGTACAAGCACCTCAAGGAGTACAAGCACCTCAAGTAGTATAAGCAACCCAAGTAGTACAAGCACCTCAAGGAGTACAAGCACCTCAAGTAGTACAAGCAACCCAAGTAGTGCAAGCACCTCAAGTAGTACAAGCACCTCAAGGAGTACAAGTACCTCAAGTAGTACAAGCACCTCAAGGAGTACAAGCACCTCAAGTAGTATAAGCAACCCAAGTAGTACAAGCACCTCAAGGAGTACAAGCACCTCAAGTAGTATAAGCAACCCCAGTAGTACAAGCACCTCAAGGAGTACAAGCACCTCAAGGAGTACAAGCACCTTAAGTAGTACAAGCACCTCAAGTAGTAGAAGCAACCAAAGTAGTACAAGCAACCCAAGTAGTACAAGCACCTCAAGGAGTACAAGCACCTCAAGGAGTACAAGCACCTTAAGTAGTAGAAGCAACCCAAGTAGTACAAGCACCTCAAGTAGTAGAAGCAACCAAAGTAGTACAAGCACCTCAAGTAGTACAAGCACCTCAAGGAGTACAAGCACCTCAAGTAGTATAAGCAACCCAAGTAGTACAAGCACCTCAAGTAGTATAAGCAACCCAAGTAGTACAAGCACCTCAAGGAGTACAAGCACCTCAAGTAGTACAAGCAACCCAAGTAGTGCAAGCACCTCAAGTAGTACAAGCACCTCAAGGAGTACAAGTACCTCAAGTAGTACAAGCACCTCAAGGAGTACAAGCACCTCAAGTAGTATAAGCAACCCAAGTAGTACAAGCACCTCAAGGAGTACAAGCACCTCAAGTAGTATAAGCAACCCCAGTAGTACAAGCACCTCAAGGAGTACAAGCACCTTAAGTAGTACAAGCACCTCAAGTAGTACAAGCAACCAAAGTAGTACAAGCAACCCAAGTAGTACAAGCACCTCAAGGAGTACAAGCACCTTAAGTAGTAGAAGCAACCCAAGTAGTACAAGCACCTCAAGTAGTAGAAGCAACCAAGGTAGTACAAGCACCTCAAGTAGTACAAGCACCTCAAGGAGTACAAGCACCTCAAGGAGTACAAGCACCTCAAGGAGTACAAGCACCTCAAGTAGTAGAAGCAACCCAAGTAGTACAAGCACCTCAAGTAGTAGAAGCAACCAAAGTAGTACAAGCACCTCAGGGAGTACAAGCACCTCAAGTAGTTTAAGCAACCCAAGTAGTACAAGCACCTCAAGGAGTACAAGCACCTCAAGTAGTATAAGCAACCCAAGTAGTACAAGCACCTCAAGGAGTACAAGCACCTCAAGGAGTACAAGCACCTCAAGTAGTATAAGCAACCCAAGTAGTACAAGCACCTCAAGGAGTACAAGCACCTCAAGTAGTACAAGCAACCCAAGTAGTGCAAGCACCTCAAGTAGTACAAGCACCTCAAGGAGTACAAGTACCTCAAGTAGTACAAGCACCTCAAGGAGTACAAGCACCTCAAGTAGTATAAGCAACCAAGTAGTACAAGCACCTCAAGGAGTACAAGCACCTCAAGTAGTATAAGCAACCCCAGTAGTACAAGCACCTCAAGGAGTACAAGCACCTCAAGGAGTACAAGCACCTCAAGTAGTACAAGCACCTCAAGTAGTAGAAGCACCTCAAGTAGTATAAGCAACCCCAGTAGTACAAGCACCTCAAGGAGTACAAGCACCTTAAGTAGTACAAGCACCTCAAGTAGTAGAAGCAACCAAAGTAGTACAAGCAACCCAAGTAGTACAAGCACCTCAAGGAGTACAAGCACCTCAAGGAGTACAAGCACCTTAAGTAGTAGAAGCAACCCAAGTAGTACAAGCACCTCAAGTAGTAGAAGCAACCAAAGTAGTACAAGCACCTCAAGTAGTACAAGCACCTCAAGGAGTACAAGCACCTCAAGTAGTAGAAGCAACCCAAGTAATACAAGCACCTCAAGTAGTAGAAGCAACCAAAGTAGTACAAGCACCTCAAGTAGTACAAGCACCTCAAGTAGTATAAGCAACCCAAGTAGTACAAGCACCTCAAGGAGTACAAGCACCTCAAGTAGTATAAGCAACCCAAGTAGTACAAGCACCTCAAGTAGTACAAGCACCTCAAGGAGTACAAGCACCTCAAGTAGTACAAGCAACCCAAGTAGTACAAGCACCTCAAGGAGTACAAGCACCTCAAGTAGTACAAGCAACCAAGTAGTGCAAGCACCTCAAGTAGTACAAGCACCTCTACAAGCACCTCAAGGAGTACAAGCACCTCAAGGAGTACTAGCACCTCAAGTAGTAGAAGCAACCCAAGTAGTACAAGCACCTCAAGTAGTAGAAGCAACCAAAGTAGTACAAGCACCTCAGGGAGTACAAGCACCTCAAGTAGTATAAGCAACCCAAGTAGTACAAGCACCTCAAGGAGTACAAGCACCTCAAGTAGTATAAGCAACCCAAGTAGTACAAGCACCTCAAGGAGTACAAGCACCTCAAGTAGTACAAGCAACCCAAGTAGTGCAAGCACCTCAAGTAGTACAAGCACCTCAAGGAGTACAAGTACCTCAAGTAGTACAAGCACCTCAAGGAGTACAAGCACCTCAAGTAGTATAAGCAACCCAAGTAGTACAAGCACCTCAAGGAGTACAAGCACCTCAAGTAGTATAAGCAACCCCAGTAGTACAAGCACCTCAAGGAGTACAAGCACCTCAAGGAGTACAAGCACCTTAAGTAGTACAAGCACCTCAAGTAGTAGAAGCAACCAAAGTAGTACAAGCAACCCAAGTAGTACAAGCACCTCAAGGAGTACAAGCACCTCAAGGAGTACAAGCACCTTAAGTAGTAGAAGCAACCCAAGTAGTACAAGCACCTCAAGTAGTAGAAGCAACCAAAGTAGTACAAGCACCTCAAGTAGTACAAGCACCTGAAGTAGTAAAAACAACGCAAGGAGAACAAGCAGATTAAGCAGTACAAGCCATTCAAGTAGTAGAAGTAACTCAAGCAACGCAAGGAGTATAAGCACTAGCACTAAATATACCAGAAAAGGAATCTTATAGAGGGAGACTATATGGGTTCTTCCCATGGAGTATATGCCTATTCCTTGCTGATTTTACGTACAGCTGTAGTAAAACGTGTTGTGTTCTTTACATTGCCTCTCAGGTTATCGGTCTCGGTCCGCTTTTAAGCTGATACAGTTGAACAGAAAGTTTGGCTTCTTGCAGACGTCAAGATGTTTGATAGATCTGTGTGCTGCGCCTGGAGGCTGGTAATAATTCTAAATGGTTTAGTAAAGAAATTGGGTGATTGCAGTTCTGCATAGATTGTCTTTGCTGCATGGGCTTCGTTTCAGAATTCTGCATGTAAGACTACACTTACAATTAGTTCATCTCATGACCATGAATGAGAGTAAATATTGAACTCGCCAATTAATTTATTAATTAAAGAGGCCCTGCCAGGGTAAACTCTGACAAGAGACATGGCCCAAAAAGTAGCCACAGCACATAAAATGAAATCCTGATGAGAGACATCATTCCCGGCAAAATTCCAACAGTGGCATTAAGGCAGAGAATTAGCGATTTAAACACCGACATGGGAGATTTGAAAATCCAGACAAGCGACATGGGACCCCTCCCCCTGCCTCCCAGCAGGGCCTCATTAAAATTTGGTTTTGCATTGTATTTGCCTCGACATTTGGCATGATTTCTACACAGCTCCATACAATCATCATGTATCTACTTTTTGACTCTTAAGTAATGCAACCATGCATAATTGATGATGGGGTTGTGAGAGAATCTTTATGGCGAGACAACTTGCAAAAAATGTCAACATAATTTTTAATGTATGGTGCTGCATGAGAATCTTTTGAACAAGATATCTTGTAAAAAATGTAGATATAGGGTGATTTCATACCATGTTTAATTTACTCTGATTACTCATGATTTTTGGAAATGCTTTTTTTTTATTTCTTATTTTTTCTGATCTAAAGGCTTCAAGTTGCTTCAAAGTTCATGCCTGTGTCAAGTATAATAGTGGGTGAGTACATGTCTGCTCATCATATCAGCTTTACAGGGCACTGCACACAGAAAAAATACTGTCTAATCTCTAAAGTCTGGGTTGCTACCAGTCAGCAATTATTTAATCCCTACTGATTAGTGATGTTGAAGAAAAAAATACATGTACACTCACACTAGTGCCTGACTATTTTCCTTACTGCAGCAACGCCATACTGTGTTGCAGTAATCTAGGATTGGTCTAATTAATGAGATGTAAACAACATTTGCACCCTGAGTTGTTAAATTACCATGAAGATGACCTAACATACCTATGCGCTTACCGTCCTTAGAGATCATTCATTTGCTTAACATTACTGTTCCAACTAAGATGATCATCAAATACCATGCCTAGATAAGTGAACTCATGAACCCTATAATTGATTTGTTTCCCATGAATATTTATATTAAAAGAATTTACACTAGAAAATCTGGGGGCAGTCCGAAAAAGGGGCGACCTGCACCATTTGCAAGACCTCAAAAGATTGGTAAAAAAAAAAAAACAATAAACAAAGAATGAAACAATGGAACCTAGCCCTAAAACAATAGAGGTGCAGCCTACATGTATAAAGACCAGTGAAATTAGAGGTTTCAAAGAGGTGCAGGCCTACATTGTACTCCCGAAAAAGCATGGCTTCAGTCTTTGTAACATTAACAAACAGACTATTACTAAGAAGCCAGCATTCAATTTTACATAGTTCCTCACTGAGCTTCCTTTCAATAGTGGAAACTTGGGAGGATGAACAGAACAAACTGTATCGTCAGCATACATAAGAATACTGACTAAACTACTCTCAGATGTTGCTTCCGGAAGATTGTTCACATGCAATATGAACAGGAGTAGCCCAAGAATTGACACTTGTGGTACCCCTGTAGACACACCCTCAGCGCTAGACATCATGCCTTGAAACTCCACAACCTGCGTACAATTTCTCAAATAATCAGTAAACAATCGCGCCCAGGACCAACAACTCCCAGATCAGATAATTTTCCCAGCAACACACTATGGCCTACAGTATCAAAAGCTTTACACAGATCAATAAACAAGGCACCTGCCATCAATTTCTACGAATTGTGTCAGCAAAGCTGAGAGCTACAAACTCAGTTAAGTGCAGTTCACGAAAACCGCATCGATAAGGGCTCATGATCTTGAGTTTCTGCAGGCAGCAATACAGCTGCCTGTGTACGGCCCTCTCCAGGGTTTTTGACAGCATAGGCAATACAGAGATAGGACAGTAGTTATCCATATCCTCAGCTTTTCCCTTTTAAATAAAAGGATAACTCAAGCAGATTTCCAGTCATTAGGAACCCAGCCAGATTACAGTGAGGTAATTGCAGTGTTAGTCAGAGACCTGGTTACAATGTTCGCAGCATCTTTCAAGAGTCAGGCGGGGATGTTGTCTAAACCTACAGCTTTCCCTGTTTTTAGACCACTTAGTTAGACCTGCCCAAACTCCTCAGAAACCTCCTCAAACCTAAATGGCAGGTACTGATGAGTAAAAACCCTGGGCACTGGTCACACTGAATACAAATTCAGTGGAAAGAAAAAAAAAAAAATAATAATAATAATAATAGTAATGCCAATGGACTAGTAATGACAATGTAGTGACTAGTAATGACAATGGACTGCGAGGATCATTCTTCATTTGATTTCATTTCCGCAGTTCATATATGATTCAATTCATATATCATTCACACTCATTTCTTTCACGGGAACATAAGAACCTACAATTGACCTGCTCCCAACATCAGTGACTTCATAGCTCAGTTGGTTAGAGCATCGCACCGGTAATCGCGAGGTCACGGGTTCGAACCCCGTTGAAGTCCTGAATTTTTTTTTTCAGGCTTCTTTTCGCAATTGCATAAATTGCGTTCACAACTGCGAGGATCATTCTTCATTTGATTTCATTTCCGCAGTTCATATATGATTCAATTCATATATCATTCACACTCATTTCTTTCACGGGAACATAAGAACCTACAATTGACCTGCTCCCAACATCAGTGACTTCATAGCTCAGTTGGTTAGAGCATCGCACCGGTAATCGCGAGGTCACGGGTTCGAACCCCGTTGAAGTCCTGAATTTTTTTCAGGCTTCTTTTCGCAATTGCATAAATTGCGTTCACAACTGCGAGGATCATTCTTCATTTGATCACAACTGCGAGGATCATTCTTCATTTGAGTAATGATAATGCTAATAAAGCCAATAATAATAATTAACGTCTGCGTCACAACTGGAGGTTGGGTGCTCAGGGGCCTGGGGGCTGGTACCGCCGACCCAAACCCAGGTCGGTAGAACACCCCATAAGCCTGCCGTACCCGCAACCCAGCCACGAGCCCCGCCCGCCATGCCGAAGGACCTCCGGGTAACAACCCGGAGAAATGGGGGCTCGTGGCCACTAGCCACAGCCCCAAGGGGGCCCAAACCTGAGGCACCCAACTCTAAATGAAGTGACATCAAAATACAACTTGCTAAACCAACTGATAAACACCCGAGTAAGAACATCTGAACTGTTGAGCGGACGTAACGTTGTAGGCACCACTAAGCCACTGGCCCAAGGACTTGAAAGAAAATGATCTGGGACTCCCCGGGAAGCTGCAGTAGTGACAGCACCAATCTGTCAGCTGTGGCCCGGGTAAGAACCATGATAACGAGCGGAGTGTAAAAGAGATTGGACCAAACAAGACAACCGCTGAATAGTAAAAAGACACAAAATAGCCAGAAAGCTACCCAATTCAAGGCGATCACCAGGCAAATAACTTGTTCCCCCCGGTCCAAATAGATGACACAGCCCACGGAAAATGCACTGTTCAGTCGCAGAGGACTTGATGTGAACACTGAAGCATGTAGGATCCACCAACGCATTAGCCTGCACGTCACTAACACCACTGAGGTGGACACCGGGGTCAAACATAAAATAGTGATGAACTAGCCTGCGTGTAAAAGCCAGAGAACTGGAGCAAGACACGGTCCTGGGATGTGAGGACTGACGTGTACTGAATGACCTGCAAGGGATAATCGTAATAAGAGAGGAACCCTGTACATGCCTATAGCCCTCAGTACACACTCCAGCGGCAGACAATTGACCAAGTGATCAGGTAAACCACTGTAATGTGAAGGGACCACACTACACTGATGTACCTCATGATGGATAAGTGGTGGACGTTGTCGGCCAAAAGCGATGCAAAATGGAAGAGTGACTGTTAAACAGCCGGCAAAAGAGCACCCTCTGGACTCAAACAGCCATCCTAACAGCAGAAACAGACCTAGCGATGTTGGGCTGATATGTAAAATGATGACAGTGTAGATGTGGGAAGGCCCTGGGCGAGCACAAAGGAATCTCGCTGTAAACAAGAACTCGCAAATACCGCTAACCTCCAATGGCTGAAGTCACGCAAACTACGTCTAGGACAAAACACTCCCTACAGTCTCGCAAACCACAGAAGGGAGACCAAACACCCTAGGCAGGACACACAGAGCCACAAAAAACACAAACAAAACAAAACAAAAAACAAAACAAAACAAAACAAACAAACAAACAAAAACAATATATATATATATATATGTAAATAAATATAATATAATAAATAAATAATAATATAATAACCCACTCACCGCAAATATACGCTAATAAACGCGATAACCCAACTACGCCACAAAAAAAAAAAAAAAAAAAAGAGTGAAATTCTGAGCACGTGCAAAGGAGCATGCCTTAACTGCAAGAGGATACCGCTGGCCATGCAATTGCCCGCAGACCTGAACCAGGCCCAAAACAGTAATGTAACAACAAACGCCCAAATGTTAATGAGCCACCCGTGCTCAAACTATACGCCAATAAATGCTAACGCCATGCTACGCCACGCCACGCCACGCCACGCCACGCCACCAAGAAGCAAACTTACTCCAGGTTGTTAACTAAGTTAAATTACATTTAACCCTATTAAATACCACTAGCCGCATATGGCTACAGTCCTGGTAACCGCATAAGGAATACAAAAACCCTTGACAGGACGCAAATCCTCTAACAAAAAAAAAAAAAAACCCTAACAGACCAAGTGACAATGCTCGTAGTAGTAACTAAAGTTAAATAGCATTAAGTAAATCAATAATAACACACAACAAAAACTATACGCACACACAAAACTGAGTAGAGTGAAATTCTGAGCACGTGCAAAGGAGCATGCCTTAAACTGCAAGAGGATACCGCTGGTTATGCAATTGCCCGCAGACCTGAACCAGGCCCAAAACAGTAATGTAACAACAAACGCCCAAATGTTAATGAGCCACCCGTGCTCAAACTATACGCCAATAAACGCTAACGCCATGCTACGCCACGCCACGCCACACCACCAAGGAGCAAACTTACTCCAGGTTGTTAACTAAGTTAAATTACATTTAACCCTATTAAATACCACTAGCCGCACATGGCTACAGTCCTGGTAACCGCATAAGGAATACAAAAACCCTTGACAGGACGCAAATCCTCTAACAAAAAAAAAACCCTAACAGACCAAGTGACAATGCTCGTAGTAGTAACTAAAGTTAAATAGCATTAAGTAATAATAATAATAATAATAACCCACTCACCGCAAATATACGCTAATAAACGCGATAACCCAACTACGCCACAAAAAAAAAAAACTGAGTAGAGTGAAATTCTGAGCACGTGCAAAGGAGCATGCCTTAACTGCAAGAGGATACCGCTGGCCATGCAATTGCCCGCAGACCTGAACCAGGCCCAAAACAGTAATGTAACAACAAACGCCCAAATGTTAAAGAGCCACCCGTGCTCAAACTATACGCCAATAAACGCTAACGCCATGCTACGCCACGCCACGCCACGCCACCAAGGAGCAAACTTACTCCAGGTTGTTAACTAAGTTAAATTACATTTAACCCTATTAAATACCACTAGCCGCATATGGCTACAGTCCTGGTAACCGCATAAGGAATACAAAAACCCTTGACAGGACGCAAATCCTCTAACAAAAAAAAAAAAAAACCCTAACAGACCAAGTGACAATGCTCGTAGTAGTAACTAAAGTTAAATAGCATTAAGTAAATCAATAATAACACACAACAAAAACTATACGCACACACAAAACTGAGTAGAGTGAAATTCTGAGCACGTGCAAAGGAGCATGCCTTAAACTGCAAGAGGATACCGCTGGTTATGCAATTGCCCGCAGACCTGAACCAGGCCCAAAACAGTAATGTAACAACAAACGCCCAAATGTTAATGAGCCACCCGTGCTCAAACTATACGCCAATAAACGCTAACGCCATGCTACGCCACGCCACGCCACGCCACCAAGGAGCAAACTTACTCCAGGTTGTTAACTAAGTTAAATTACATTTAACCCTATTAAATACCACTAGCCGCACATGGCTACAGTCCTGGTAACCGCATAAGGAATACAAAACCCTTGACAGGACGCAAATCCTCTAACAAAAAAAAAACCCTAACAGACCAAGTGACAATGCCCGTAGTAGTAACTAAAGTTAAATAGCATTAAGTAAATCAATAATAACACGCAACAAAAACTATACGCACACACAAAACTGAGTAGAGTGAAATTCTGAGCACGTGCAAAGGAGCATGCCTTAACTGCAAGAGGATACCGCTGGTTATGCAATTGCCCGCAGACCTGAACCAGGCCCAAAACAGTAATGTAACAACAAACGCCCAAATGTTAATGAGCCACCCGTGCTCAAACTATACGCCAATAAACGCTAACGCCATGCTACGCCACGCCACGCCACGCCACCAAGGAGCAAACTTACTCCAGGTTGTTAACTAAGTTAAATTACATTTAACCCTATTAAATACCACTAGCCGCACATGGCTACAGTCCTGGTAACCGCATAAGGAATACAAAAACCCTTGACAGGACGCAAATCCTCTAACAAAAAAAAACCCTAACAGACCAAGTGACAATGCTCGTAGTAGTAACTAAAGTTAAATAGCATTAAGTAATAATAATAATAATAATAACCCACTCACCGCAAATATACGCTAATAAACGCGATAACCCAACTACGCCACAAAAAAAAAAAAAACTGAGTAGAGTGAAATTCTGAGCACGTGCAAAGGAGCATGCCTTAACTGCAAGAGGATACCGCTGGCCATGCAATTGCCCGCAGACCTGAACCAGGCCCAAAACAGTAATGTAACAACAAACGCCCAAATGTTAAAGAGCCACCCGTGCTCAAACTATACGCCAATAAACGCTAACGCCATGCTACGCCACGCCACGCCACGCCACCAAGGAGCAAACTTACTCCAGGTTGTTAACTAAGTTAAATTACATTTAACCCTATTAAATACCACTAGCCGCATATGGCTACAGTCCTGGTAACCGCATAAGGAATACAAAAACCCTTGACAGGACGCAAATCCTCTAACAAAAAAAAAAAAAAAACCCTAACAGACCAAGTGACAATGCTCGTAGTAGTAACTAAAGTTAAATAGCATTAAGTAAATCAATAATAACACACAACAAAAACTATACGCACACACAAAACTGAGTAGAGTGAAATTCTGAGCACGTGCAAAGGAGCATGCCTTAACTGCAAGAGGATACCGCTGGTTATGCAATTGCCCGCAGACCTGAACCAGGCCCAAAACAGTAATGTAACAACAAACGCCCAAATGTTAATGAGCCACCCGTGCTCAAACTATACGCCAATAAACGCTAACGCCATGCTACGCCACGCCACGCCACGCCACCAAGGAGCAAACTTACTCCAGGTTGTTAACTAAGTTAAATTACATTTAACCCTATTAAATACCACTAGCCGCACATGGCTACAGTCCTGGTAACCGCATAAGGAATACAAAAACCCTTGACAGGACGCAAATCCTCTAACAAAAAAAAAACCCTAACAGACCAAGTGACAATGCCCGTAGTAGTAACTAAAGTTAAATAGCATTAAGTAAATCAATAATAACACGCAACAAAAACTATACGCACACACAAAACTGAGTAGAGTGAAATTCTGAGCACGTGCAAAGGAGCATGCCTTAACTGCAAGAGGATACCGCTGGTTATGCAATTGCCCGCAGACCTGAACCAGGCCCAAAACAGTAATGTAACAACAAACGCCCAAATGTTAATGAGCCACCCGTGCTCAAACTATACGCCAATAAACGCTAACGCCATGCTACGCCATGCTACGCCACGCCACGCCACCAAGGAGCAAACTTGCTCCAGGTTGTTAACTAAGTTAAATTACATTTAACCCTATTAAATACCACTAGCCGCATATGGCTACAGTCCTGGTAACCGCATAAGGAATACAAAAACCCTTGACAGGACACAAATCCTCTAACAAAAAACCCCTAACAGACCAAGTGACAATGCTCGTAGTAGTAACTTAAGTTAAATAGCATTAAGTAAATCAATAATAACACGTAACAAAAACTATACGCACACCGCCACAGGCCTGCAAAAACGCATTGGGGATACAAACACCCTAGACAGGACATGCAAAAACGCAAATAAAACCGCCAACTGCTCACCACAAACAATAGGCAATAAAACACTGCCAACCACACACCACTACCATCCTGCACAGCGCATAAGGGATACAAACACCCTAGACAGGACACACAAATCCACTACAAAACGCTAACCGCTCACCGCAAAAAACGATGCAACAAAACACCGCCAACCGCACACTTCCACAGTCCTGCAGAACACATTGGGGATACAAACACCCCAGACAGGACACGCAAACAATGCTAACAAACTGCTCACCACAAAAAACAAACACGCAACAAAACACCGACAACTGCATATAGCTACAGTCCTGCAAAAAACGCATAAGGGATACAAACACCCCAGACAGGACACGCAAATCCTCTAACAAAAAACTACTAACCGACCAACTGAAAATGCTACTAGTAGTAACTAAATTAATAATAAATAACTAAATAAATAAAAAATAACCGCACCGCAAAAACATGAAAATAAAACCAGCTACCGTTGAAGCATAGAATGCTAAAGACTAGTCGGATGGACAGGAGAATAAACTATAGAATGCGAGTGGTCAAAGAAGAAAAACACTAACAGACCAAAACTGCCGATGCTCCTGGTATTAAAAAAAAAAAAAAAAAAAAAAAACATGGATCCATGAAAAACCGCTAACCGCTCCTAAGACAAACGTGGTGGTGACACTGGTTACCCTCTGCCCAAGGGATCCCAAGGGTTAATCAGCTAGGGTTATGACAGGTCACGCAAATTCGCAGAAAAACCGCCAAACGCTAGTCGCACAGAAGTATGGTAATAACTACCGCGAATCGTAAAAGACAGGACACGCAAACCGCCAGCCGCTAGTCGTACAAAATGTGCGCTAAAAATACCACTGACATAAAGGTTTATAAATAAAATGTATAGAAATATTAACCGCTTACGACAGGACACGCAAATCCACTAAGCTAATCACACAAAAAGTACGCTAACAAATACCGCTAACCGCTACAGACAGGACATGCAAACCCGCTAGAAACCGTAAACCGCTAAATGCACAATGTACGCTAATAAATTCTGCTAAGAACATGCAAATCCGCCAAATACTTACCACTAACCACAAGAGGTTCACGAAAAAACCCCAGCAGCGGGCCGAGATAGTCGCACAACTGTGTACTGAAAATACCACTAACCGCTTAAGACAGGACACGCAAATCCACTGGGCTAGTCGCACAAAATGTACGCTAATAAATACCCCTAACCGCTTAAGACAGGGCACCGTAAACCGCTAAAAAGCACAAATGTACGCTAATAAATACCGCTAAGGTAAAAACCGCTAATCGCTCACCGGGGAAAATACTCTACCAAATACTTACCACTAACCGCCAGAGGTTCACAAAAAAATCCCCGAAGCGGACTGAGTTGAAGCCAGTAATGAATGCAACCTAAACATACCTGCAAAAACCGTACAAGAGCCAGCCACGACCCTCGCAGCACTAAAACCAACACTCATCATAACCGGTGGAGCGCATGACACCGGAGCGGTGGGATCCCCGATCGACGCGAACAGTGGCCGAGAACTGTACATGTACTTGTGCCACGGCCATCGCTATCTCAACCGAAAGAGAGGAAGAAGCTCCCGTGGAAAAGGCATCCTGACTACAACCGCGACCTAGACGATGAGGGGGAATGAAGTGGAAGCTGTAGGGTCGAGCTGTTGTAGATTGAGCGTGAAGATTTACCACGTCGGACTGGAGCACACCAGAAAAAAGGCGCCAACACGCGACAATGAGATGCGAAAGATAACGCTGCAAAAACCCTCAATAAAACGGCGGAAAAAAGCTACTAAGGAAGGACAATACCAATAGAAGCGAAGTCCGTCGACTGCGAACAACTTAAGGTCAATAAGCCCCGAAAAAGTAGAACAGAAATACTCGAAAACACACGAGCTGTAACGCCCCATACGCAGAGCAAGTAAAAACTACCAGCACATGGAAAAGGTGCACGCATAAAATAAACAGGACCCCCGCTGACCACTGGACTGCCTGAAGACATCAGACATAAGCCAGAAAGGCTAACAGCAAACGCAAACGCCATGCCAATAAACTGAGCAAAGACTTGCTCCTAGACGTTAACTAGGTTAAATTGCATTTAACCCCATTAATAATAATAATAATAATAATAATAATAATAATAATAATAATAATAATAATAATAATAATAATAATAATATAAAATAACAATAAACAGTAAGAATAATGTACCCTGGGAGCGGGAGGGTGGGGAACGCAACAAACAGTCCGCCAAGACAGCAAGAACTTGCACGAGGGAGGAAAAACCAGAATCACGTGACAAGAGACGAGCCTGCCTCAAAGACCATTGACCTCTGGCCATAACACGCTAACCAGCCACGGCCACAAAATACACCATAAATACTGCTAACTGCACATGCTACAGTCCTGTAAACGTATAAGGGATACAAACACGCTTGACAGGACACGCAAAAAATGCTAACAGACTGCTAACCACTCATCGCAAACAATATGCAATAACTACCGCTAGCCACATCTTGCTACCGTCCTGCACAAATGCATAAGGGATGCAAACACCCTTGACAGGACCTGCAAATCTGCTCAAACATGCTAAGTCCACTCACCACCAAAAAACAATACGCAATAAATACCGCTAACCGCATATTGTAAAGTCCTTGAAAATGCATAAGGGATACAAACACCCTTGACAGGACACACACAAACCACTAACAACAAAACTGACCGCTTACCACAAAAATACGCTAATAAAAACACTGCTAATAGTACGACCAAAGAATGCTGATGATTAGTAGGACGGACAGGAAAATAAACCTTAAAATGAGAGCAGCCACTAGAACAAAAAACGCTAACAGACCAAACTGACAATGCTCCTTGTAGTGAACTAAGTTAAATTGCATTTAACCAAATTTAAAAGCATCAGCTATACACCCCTTGTCAGAAAACACAGTTCTATTTACACAAATATTAGGGGAAGTTGCTTTTTTCTCCCCTGGAAGAATCCTCTTCATGGTTTTCCAGAAAGCTCTAGGATCTCATCAATAAGTTTCCTATTATAGGCCACTTTCCCCTTTTTTATGTCCCAAGTGACGCGATTTCTATAGCAATGATAACTCGCCCAGCTGTCCTCCCTTGAGAGTGATTTGTTTCCCTTGCTTTTCTGAGAAAATAATCACGCCAATGCATTTTAACTTTGATGGTCTTGTTTAGCAAAGGGCAATAATGTGCACACTTCTGTATCACAAATTGGACATATTCATACTAAAAAAATTAATACTGTAACTCTAGCTTTTTAGAGGAAACTTTGCTTCATCAAAGCTTATATATACTGTGCTTTTTCACAAGGTGTTGACCTCGTTTCTATCAAGCCCATTCATAATGTCATAACTCTTCAAGAAGACATAACAACGGACAGATGCAAACAGGTAAAATGTTACAATAAGGAAGTCTCTGCATGATGCATGTGTGAAGGCAAATTTTTCCTTCTAAATTTAAATTGGTGTGGCAAATATTACCTTTTATTGGTTTTCTTAATCTCTCAGCAAATAAGCAAAGAGCTTCACACATGGAAAGCAGACTGTGTGTTGAATGATGGAGCTCCAAATGTTGGCTCAGCATGGATACAGGATGCCTTTACTCAGGGTAACTGGATTTTAAATCATTTCATAAAAAAAAAATTCCATGTGTGTTTCCATTACTGTCCATTTATACCTAGTTGTCTATTATAAAGAATTCCTTTCACTTAAATAATAAAAAAATATACTTTTCATACTCACGGACGATGCAATTCCTTAATCATTCTTCCCTATTTGCTTCTTTTTCAGCTCAATTGACCCTCAGTGCATTAAAGTTAGCCTGCGATTTTTTGCAAGAAGGTGGCTGGTTTATAACTAAGGTACGTACATACTGCATCCAAATTTTTTTCTGATAAAAGCTAATTTTATATAAGCAGACTGTGTTAAAAAAGTGTAGAATCTCTCGTGACAGGTCCTGTTTAGGTAACACTATTAGTTAAGTTGATCTCTGATCTCTCACAATGAAAACTGTCAATGGATTTTGAAAAAAGAGATTTTTTTCATTATTCTGTATATTTATCAGACCTGTTAAATGCAACCATAAAAAGGTACATGAAATGAAAATTTGTTTTTTACACTCTAGTGATTAGAGATTGTTTTGTCACTTTCTAGGTGTTCAGATCCAAGGATTACCAGCCACTTTTGTGGGTATTTCAACAACTCTTCAAGAAAGTTCACTCAACAAAACCCCAGGCCTCAAGATCAGAATCTGCAGAGATTTTTGTTGTATGCCAGGTATGGTACCTGTAAGCTGCAACTGTCACAGTGGCTGAATAAACATACCTAGTATATATCACACAAGTGGATAGTGCTTTTTGCGCACTCTGATTGGTTAACTCAGAGGTGATTAGCAAGTACTATTTACCTCCGAGCAGCGGGCGTGTGAGATTTTCCAATTGCCGACCGCTTGGGGGTATAATTGAAGGCGTCGGTGCATAACCATCCTATGTCGAATTTTGGGTTGTTTTTCGATTTTGCTTGGATTTGTCTGAATTTCTGCATGTGAACTACAATTCGATGGAAACACATTGTATGGTATTTTTTTGACTGATTCATCTAGAATCCAGAAATGCATTTTTTCTTACTAAGAAGATGTAATGCAACTTGCAAACCACTCCCATGGAAGGTTGGTTTCTTGGTGTACGTAAGAAAAAATGCATTTCTGGATTCTGGATGAATCAGTCAAAAAAATACCATACAATGTGTTTCCATCGAAGTGCAGTTCACATTCAGAAATTCAGACAAATCCAAGCAAAATCGAAAAACGACTCAAAATTCGACATAGGATGGTTATGCTCCGAGCCCTTCAATTATTGTCATAAATAAATGTTTTGGTCCGCTAGTTATTCAGCTTATGTGGTATATACATGTACTAAAACAATTATTCACCTCAGTGTCGGTGAAAGTGGTGGATATTTACCTCACTGCTTTGCAACTCGGTAAATCTGCCACTATTCATCTCCACTTTGGTGAATAATAATAATATTGTTAAATATTATGTATGTGGAGGGGGGGGGGGGCTTAATAGAGAGGGGGGTTATTTCAAATCTTACAAAAACATCCTGTTTTTGTCTTAAAACAGTTTTGGTACACAACTCAAACAGCAGTGAAATTTTATTTCTAATAAAGAGCAGCCAACAGTATTACATGTTTGCGTGTATATTTGCTTAAAACAAACCAATTGGGCCACATATTGATTTCACAAGAGGAAATATGGGGGACTAATTACCAAATTTCATGTCCCAAAAGAGGGAGGGGAGCTTATTAGAGAGGGGCGCTTACAAAAACTGGCTTCCAAACGGGGGGGCTAATTAGAGAGGGGGGCTTACCGGTAATTTTATAGAGCTTTGACGGTATAATAGATAATTCAATGAATAATCCTATTGTTTAATTACGGTGGCCCAAAAGGGTCAATTACAAATCAATTTGCCAAAACACAAAACAATATCTCAAAGCACAAACCAATTTCCAGAAACACAAAACAATTTCTCTAAGACACAAACCAGTTTCTCAAAGCACAAATCAATTTACCGAAACACAAAACAGTTTCTCAAAACACAAACCAATTTCCTGAAACACAAAACAGTTTACTGAAACACAAAACAATTTCTCAAAACACAAACCAATTTTCCCGAAACACAAATCAAAAGACTGGGCACTTGCGTCGTGATTATCAGAGAGAGCCTGGAAGGGACTCATTCCCAGGATTTTCCGTGTCCAACATGGCAATTGCTACTCTGCTGTGGATGATTTAACAAAAATGTTCTGCCATAACTGTGGATCTGAAGTGCTAGAGGACTATTTGTATTGCTCTCAGTGTGGATAAAAGTTGGAAATTGCTGTGCCATCTTTTCGATTACTGCTGTCCTCCGAAAATGTAACGGAAAAGGAAGCAATAGAGTATGGAGGTTCGTTCTGGTCAAAATTAAACGAGATTTTTTTTATCGGCTTATTCAATTATTTTAACTAGCTGTTTATTGTATGTCACTGTCTATATATCATTTTACATTTTGCCTTGACTTTTTTTGGCTACCTTCTGTGAATTTTTTTGGGACTACCCCCTCCAAATTATTTTTTTAAACACTGTACGAATTATTTTTGGCACCCTTTCTGAATATTTTTTTTTCGCACTGTCTATGAATTATTTTTGGTTACCCTCCGCGAATTATTTTTTCGTACCGTCGAATTCATGTTTGGTTCCGTGATACGTTGCGTGCCTGTGACTTGTATGTCTAACGCGTCAACACCGGATTGAGTTCTTCCCGTCATGATGAGAACGTTGACTATTGCACAAATAGCTCGAAATGCAATAAAAGAAATCTACCGAATAGATCAAATAGTCCGCTCAAATGAGGCATCCTTCAGCTGTGCTAGAGGTGACCGCTCCTCAAGCTCTACTGGTAATGAAACGTCCTCAAGTTCCAGTAGTGCAGGAGGCAGTAGTGATCGGCCTTCCTTGTTCACAGTTTGCAGTGTGAGACTGCGACCAGGACACACTGACTGAATTGAGAAGGAGGTTCCCCACACTTTCAAGTTCAAATGGTGCTGTAGCACTGGGTGTCTCGAAACTTCAGACCCTGAAATCAATAAAAATTTACACAGTGTGATTGCTACAAGCTGTCTTGTTCGCTGTTCGTTGATAATGTCGTTGCCAGAATCTGCAGAGGGAAATAAAAATAGCTCGCAGTGGTAATTACCTGTACTGATCACAAAAATGATACTCAGCATTCGTATTGATGTTTGGCTGTTTTATTAGTGTAAACCAAATTTATCCACAATGTTTTAGAAGCGATTCTAGCCAAGTTTAGTTAGCGCAGGGTGGGTTGCGTGACGGTTTCCCAATCTCTAGAAACCGGATATTAGTCAATATCAGCAGTCAATTTAATGTACATGTCATCGGCTTCCCCGTGGGGTAGGGGTAAATCTTGACATTGTTCTACGATCAAAGATTAGGGGGGGGGGAATTCACAAGTTTGGAAAGGATGTCACAGGAAATTTCAGCTGAGAGAACCTAACCCAGGGGACTTTGTCTTGAGAGATTCCCCTACCCCCCGGGAAAATTCCTCAAGTTTGCTTGACTGATTTTACAATCCCCCTGGTTAGCCTGGGGATCGCCCCTATGGGGAAGCCAATGACATGTGCATAATATGGTCAAACAAGTATCCGCTATCGATCTGTTCGTAGATGTAATTTCTAAGGCACGAGTTCATTGTCTTTCCCATCCCGTTTCTGTAACATGACGCTATATATTTATATATTTTTGTACAGATTACGAAAACATAACACATCGCACCCGAATCGCCAGTTTAAAACATTGTAGATAAATTTGATTTACACTTACAGTGCAATTACGAAGCAAACAAAAATCGATACGAATGCTGAGTATTATTTTTGTGATCAGTACAGGTAATTACCTTCAAGAGCTGTTTTTGTTTCCCCCTGCAGATTCTGGAGGGCTTGCAGCAATTACGCTGTACAAAATTTTATTATTTTTAGGGTCCAAAGTTTCGCGACACCCAGTACTACAGCACCATTTGAACTTCAAAGTGTGGGGAACCGCCTTCTCAATTCAGTCAGTGCGTTCCGGTCTCTCGCATCGCAAACTGTGAACAAGGAGGACCGATCACTACTGCCTCCTGCACTACTCGAACTTGAGGATGTTTTATTACCAGTAGAGCTTGAGGAGCGGTCACCTCTAGCACAGCTGAAGGATGGCTCATTTGAGCGGACTATTTGATCTATTCGGTAGATTTCTTTTATTGCATTTCGAGCTATTTGTGCAATAGTCAACGTTCTCATCACGACGGGAAGAACTTGATCCAGTGTTGACGCGTTAGACATACAAGTCACAGGCACGCAATGTATCACGGAACCAAACATGAATTCGACGGTACGAAAAAATAATTTGCGGAGGGTAACAAAAAATAATTCATAGACAGTGCGAAAAAAAATATTCAGAAAGGCTGCCAAAAATAATTTGTACAGTGTTAAAAGAAATAATTTGGAGGGGGTAGTCCCAAAAAAATTCACAGAAGGTAACGAAAAAAAAGTCAAGGTAAAATGTAAAATGATATATAGACAGTGACATAAAATAAACAGCTAGTTAAAATAGTTGAATAAGCCGATAAAAAATGTGACAAAATGCAATATGACAAAATGCACAATGTGACAAAGACTATGTGGGCGAAACGTCTCGTTTATTGGAAACTCGAGTAAAGGAACATCTTTCTACAAACTCATCAGCTGTTTGTGAACATTGCCACCTCACAGGTCATTCGGTGGATTCCAGTAGAACAAAAGTTCTTGCCACGGAAAGTAACACTTTCAAACACCGCATAAGGGAGGCAATTGAGATAAGATTACGTAAGCCCTCCTTGAACAGAGACAATGGGTTCGAATTAGCCAGAATCTATGACACCATCTTAGCTCCCTCGGGTCCATTATATAACCCTTCTTAACTTTCAAATTTACATTGTGGCTGACGAAGTCCGGTTGATCCGAACGAAATATTCCACTATTTTAAGTCTTTTAATTGTGCTCTGAGTACAGGAAAATTTTTTATATTTTTTTTATGTTTTAAAAAATCTCATTTAATTTTGACCAGAATGGACCTCCATACTCTATTGCTTCCTTTTCCGTTACATTTTCGGAGGACAGCAGTAATCAAAAAGATGGCACAGCAATTTCCAACTTTTATCCACACTGAGAGCAATACAAATAGTCCTCTAGCACTTCAGATCCACAGTTATGGCAGAACATTTTCGTTAAATCATCCACAGCAGAGTAGCAATTGCCATGTTGGACACGGAAAATCCTGGGAATGAGTCCCTTCCAGGCTCTCTCTGATAATCACGACGCAAATGCCCAGTCTTTTGATTTGTGTTTCGGGAAAATTGGTTTGTGTTTTGAGAAATCGTTTTTTGTTTCGGTAAACTGATTTGTGTTTCGGGAAATTGGTTTGTGTTTTGAGAAACTGTTTTGTGTTTCGATAAATTGATTTGTGCTTTGAGAAATTGGTTTGTGTTTTAGAGAAATTGTTTTGTGTTTTGGTAAACTGATTTGTGTTTCTGGAAATTGGTTTGTGCTTTGAGATATTGTTTTGTGTTTTGGCAAATTGATTTGTCATTGACCCTTTTGGGCCACCGTATTTAATAACTCTTCGTCTGATATTTTATTGTTTCCAGTCGTCACTGAGTAAATAAGAAATTCTAACCACTCCTAATCACTGTTCAGTATTTCATCCAGTTTCTAAACTCAAGGTTTTTTCTCTACAAGGGTTATATAGCTCCAGCTAAGATTGATCCTAAATTTTTGGATCCAAAACACATCTTCAAAGAAGTTGAGCCTGAAGGGAAAAAGAAAATCAGTATCTTGCAAGTAGAAGTAAGTATTCTACCAAGTTTATTTCTTTCTTCAAACATCATCATCATTATCATCACCACCTCCGCCGCTGCTGTTGTCGTCATCATCATCGTCATCGCCATCGCCATTGCCATCATCCTCATCCTCATCATTGTTGTTATCATCATCATCATTTTCAACAATGTCATCATCATTGTCATCGTCATCATCATCGTCATCGTCATCATCATCATCATCATCATCATCATTGTCATCATTGTCGTCATCATCATTATCATCATCTTCATCATCATTGTCATCATCACCACATCATCGTCATCTTTGTCATTGTCATCGTCATCGTCATCATCGTTATCATCATCATTGTCATCGTCATCATCATCTTCATCATCATCGTAATCATCATTGTCATCATCACCACATCATCGTCATCTTTGTCATTGTCATCGTCATCGTCATCATCGTTATCATCATCATTGTCATCGTCATCATCATCTTCATCATCATCGTAATCATCATCACCATCATCTTCATCATCGTCATCATCATTATCATCATCATCATCAGGGGAGCAGGGATGGCGTAGTGGTGAGAGCACTTGCCTCCCACCACTCGGGCGATTTATTTATTTATCGTCACCATGTCAGAAGAACAGAATTCATATTGTCAAATGATGGGGAAAAATATTGATATACTTGGACCTCATTTTCCCTGATATGAAGCGTCTATAACCAATAACTGTTCCTAGAAACTTTGAACCCTCCATCTTTAATACTTGTCTTTACTGTGGATGGATTACGAGATTACATGCTACAAGGGAGGGAAAGGTAGTCATCTGCCTTTTGGGAGGATGAAATTAGAGGGTGGGTATCTCCTTTTCACTGTGCAGACAGTTCATGTTGTCTCACAGAAATTGAAACTAATTACCTCTAATCTGAACTCTTACATCTATAGAGGTCGCAATATTAAAGTAGGTTTCTTGCCAAATGGATAAGGGGGTTAGTTTCTGAAGGAAATGCAATGGTTCTGTGTCATTAGAGGAGTGGAGATGAATGATTGGCATTTCTTGTATATATTAGCGTAGTTGATGAGGTGGTAAATTTGCCACCCATTTAGAGCGGTTTTCAATTGAGTGTCGTAAAACCAAAGTGATTACTCTGACCAATCACAAACGACACAAACAATGCAATGAACCAATCAAAACTCGAAGTAATTACAAGTACAGTACCGCTCAAAGGTATTTGACCAACGCACACGCAAAACACACGCAAAAATGGTGCACCTTATAAGTGAATAAATATGGTGTACAAAAATAAGTTTAGAGTTTAAAGGTTTAACTCGCGGCGCATAAAAAGTTTAAAACCTCATACATAAAAAATGTTACACCTTGAGACGCGAACCATGCTCGTTAGCGCTTTGTCACAACAGAAGACAGCGAACGGCGTCTCTTTGAACACAACAAAGCTTGCAGTTGTTCAAACAGAGTGTTGTATTATTTTTGCTTTTATGTAGCGGCAAAAATTATCTTGATTCTTGTAGACGCAGTTTGTTTCATAGTTTGAATTTGGCTTGAAATAAAGGGAATCGATGCCATAAAATTATAGAATGAGACGATGATTCATTGAAACATCGGGTCGAAGCTCTCGGTAAAACAAACATGTATATGTGAACAAATTACACCAAAGTGACCAAACAAGCAACAAACTCCTTACTTTAAGCAAAAAACTATAATCAGTATGAAATACTTGCGTTTTGCCACTTATCAAATAACACACCACGCACTCTTCATTTATCACTTCAAATCTATGCAAATTTGCGCTGAAAATTTGGCGGCGTTGTTTACATTTGGTGCAGCCATTTCGACTTTTTATGAAATGTACTTGAAATCCTTGAAAACATGGTAGCTGTATGCAAAAAGGGCCTACTTCATAAACTATAAAAGAATCGATGGCATCACAATTATGAACAGTTAAGTACGTCGCGACGTTCATTTACGCAAGCTGCCGGGCAATTTTTTATAGTCGCTTTCTCACCGGTTTAATACTTCATTAGTTTGTTTTGTAAATGCAGTCGCTTGATGAAAATATCATGGTTTACTTGGAAATCGGATAAATTCTTCAATTTTCCTTATTTAGACTGAACTGTATTTCTTTATTGGAGCTTTGAGAAAAGACAAAAGTTGCTGTGTTATTGAACAATGAACCAAGAACAATACGCCAGCTCATACATACTAATGAGTTGTGCTTCAAGCGCGCTTTTGAAGCGCGTTAGATAAATGGACTCGTGTTAACGCATTTCTAACTAACTCGTTTGAAGCGCGTTAACGTGGACGCTTACCTTTGAGCTGTACTGTAGCCAGCAGAAAGTGTGGGGAAAAGTTTGCACGGGAGTCATAATTGGTTTTGGTTTTACTTCTGATTGGTTGAGAATGTGGCGCGAGTATCTTAAGCCAATCACTGAGCATAGTAATAAAAAAACCAAAGCAATTCGCTAATTACTTTCGACACTCAACTGAAAAGTGCTCTTACTAAAAAGATTGCAATCTTTGGAGATACCAATAAATTAATCATTTAAAATATTGATTACTTAAATTTATTATTAATGTAAACACCAATGAAATACCAGGTGAGCTTCCACAGGAGAGCATGATATCTTCACTCATGAAGATAACATGTTATCTTTGCACATGAAAAGATCACCATTGCCATGGTTGCATATTAATAAATTGCGCCTTCCCCAGCAAAAATGAAATGGTTTGGTATTTCATTGGTGTTTAATAATAGAACATGGCATGGCCACTTGGAGATATGAAATTTCTCTTGTGTTGAAAAATATTTCACTCATTCGCTGGAGTCACTCAAGACTTGAAATATTTTTTCAACACTCAAAGAGAAATTTCATATCTCCACGCTGCCACGTAATATCCTCTATGTAGTAGTTGTTTTACTGTGACTCATTTCTTTCCTGCAAAATTTCCATGTATTCTCAGAAGCAGAAAAAGGCACGAGCTGAAGGATACGATGAAGGTCACTACACACTCTTCAGAACTGCTAAAGTGTCTGACTTTCTTCAAACAGAACAGCCATTAGAAGTGTTAAGTGTGGTTAACGAGGTCAGTTGTTCTCTATTATTCTTTATTGCTATTTTGTAGACATATTACAGTGTGCATTAAGTTTACTAATATTTCTTGGCAAGAGATCTTGTTTCTCCTATGTACCTTGGTGTATAATGTGTCTATAGCACAGTAAATAAATAATCAATAAAAAGAAACATTTAAGAGCACTTGAACAGGATTTTGTGAGGAAGAAGTTTTGATTTTAGATGGCCCAACATCTGCTTGTTTGTTTCTATTTAGATTGTCTTTGATGACAAGAAATTCACAGAGCATAACCTGACAACAGATGAGATAAAAGAATCTTGCAAAGATACAAAAGTTCTTGGCAAGTCAGACATTAAGTAAGTTTTAATTTTCCAAGGAATGATTGATCGAAAAGTGAGAGAGAGTTTTAATACAAAACCCAAATCAGTTACTTATTATAATAATAATTATAGTTTTCTATAGTCCCTGTTACAATGGTTGAATAAAAAAATACACTTGTATAAAAATATAAATAAAGTACATCATGTACATAACACTGTTTTTTGCTGTATTAATGTTAAATACAGAAAAACCCATTGAAGGTTGGGAGAATGTGATACTGAACTTCTAATTGTGCATTTCCATTGTGTGATCTGATGAGGGCACAGCCTTCATAAGCTGTCACACAGAAATTGAGAGTGATCAATAATCTAGTTGTTGTGGTTATGTTTAATAAATGAGCAGGAGTGTTTTATCAAGTTTAAAACATGAGGCGCAGCCGAGTGTTTTAGAACTTGATAAAACACGAATTGCGAATTTATTGAAAAGCCTATAAATAAAAAACTTAACTGTATATCTATCCATTCTTACATTAAATTTAGATTTGGGGTTATTTTGGCCTAGAAAATTGTTGTAAAATTTAGCTGTGTCTTTATCAGATATAAAGACACTCATTAAAAATTAATTAATGAGTTTTTTTTAAGTATAAATCAACTAGTAGTTCAAACCTAAACAAGTAAATTATCCAAATCCTCCTTGCAGACACCAGGGCTCGACCTTGGCAGTGGTCAACTAGCCAAATACCACTGGATTGTCAGTTTTGACTAGTGAAATTCCCTCAGTTACTAGCTATATCTGCTACTTAACCCATTGGCACCCGTGCCGGCCAAAACCGGCCGTAAAAAACTCCCATGCTTCAAAACATTGCAACTTTCTCAATCGCACGAATATTGCCTTAACTGTTAGTTGTGAGCACGAAATGGAATGCCCTTTAAATTTGGATATCCAATAAATGCAAGAAACGTAGCGATTTTTACCAAATATGGCCTTTTGAGTTTGGACAAGAACGAAACTGGCCGTTTTTAACGTCAAAGAGAAACAACAAAAATGCCCCTTTTTGCCTTCATGTTTTTTAGGGAAATCGTCGTCCAAAAACCAAAATTCAACCATCATAACAAAATTCAGTCCTTTTTCTAGCTTAGAAATGACTTTATTTGTTCATATTCTTCTCCCGAGCGTAGATACAGCCTTTTGTTCTAGTGCATTTGGGCCTTCCCGACATTTTCAACATCTTGAGCGCATTGCATGCTGGGAACTAACGACAATTTTTGACAGCGCCCGTTCCTTCCCCCAATTCTTTCACATATAAACTAAGTCTACAGCCACTCCGACCTACCGCCAAAATTTCCTGCTCATAGTCATCTTCAGTACACAGAAATTCCAAAATATGTGGCGGTAGGTCGAGAAATTCATCAATAGTCGAGTCCCAAAGGTACTAAGTGTTCGACCGGCCAAATTCCCAGTTCGTCGAGTAACAAGCCAAATTCAACAACAAAGTACATCACCTTGCTTGATTCTTTGAGAAAGTGGACTCTTAGCTACCATCACGCTTAATGATGCTCATCAGGCAGCCGCTAAAGATGAAAAATGGCTGTAAATTTAGCAGAAATCGCAAGCAAACCGAACTTGGGCCATTGTTGTCGCTTCACGGATAAAAAATAGCTCCGTCAAAATGACGTTTTCAGAAACCTTGAGCCTCCAGTGGCTTAGGACAGCACCACTTTTCCCTGGTAGTTCAAATAAAGAGTCACGAATTGCTATTCATCGTTTATAGGTGGAAAATCACTCCGAAAATGTAAAAACCTGCGGTAGTCAATGGGTTAAATTATGGAGGCAAATTTCTAGGGTAATTACTAGCTTGAATTGGATATTTTATGGCTATTAGAAAAAAACTCTTTAGCCAGTGAGAACTACCATTTTACTAGCCATAAGCCTACTGGTAACAAAAGTTAAGGTCAAGCCCTGGTGACACTTTTAAAACCCAAAGAAAGAAGCCACCATTACTCACTATCTACAACAGAAAACTACGATAGATAGTGAGTAGCGTAGCCAATAAGAGAATGGTATTCATGATAGAACCCTAGTAAATTTATACTAATACACTATAACCACTGAGACGAGGATTCAAGAATAATGATGTTTTCTATATCATTCTTCAATATTTTGAGGTGGGGGTGACAAATATTTGAGGCATTCATGCAGCTCTAGAAGGTTGCTTTACTCCTCACCATGATTTAGGTTTTATCTGTAACTTACATGTACTTTTATTCGTGGCTTCAAAACACCTGAAAAGGTTTTGATGGAAAGGTTAAAACTTGATTCACTTTGACTGTATGATTGCATTTCTTTCAATTTTCGTAGGAGTCTCTTGAACTGGCACAAAGTGTTACGGAAAGAGTTCTTTGGAGAGGACAATAAAAAGGCAAGGTTTGTACATTTGCTTGTTATAAGTGGTAACTGGTAGCTGGACAAATTGGGTGGTAGAAAATATTGTCTTCACATTCTGTTCATTGAATCTTAACACAAAAGCACACTATAAAAGGTATCTTAGCTTAATTACCACCTATCGTCACTTCCTGTTTGATTGTATTTGGGATGGTAGATGTTTATGCAGCTGTTAAGTCCTGTACAAGTTGCCATTCTTGACTGATACCTGCTAACGATAATGCTACCAATTCAATTTAAAGTGAAGGTAATTAAAAGAAAAACTCTCTTTTTTAGCTTAAGTGGCCCATAATGTCAGAGCTTACCCTGATTTCCTTATTATTAGGGTGAAGCAACTAGATGTATTACCTATTCCTCCCAGAAGGGGATTAGTACATGACAGGATTCCCTGCATGAAGTAACTTGGATTAGTATATACCACACAAGTGAACGGTGCTGTTTGCACACTCTGATTGGTTAACTTGGAGGTGATTAGCAAAGTACCATTCACCTTTGAGCAGCCAGCGCGCAAGATTTTAAAATTTCTGACTGCTTGTCGGTATATTGTCACACGAAGTAATGTTTTGGTCTGCTAATTATTCAGCATGTGTGGTATATACTAAAACAATATTATTATTTACCGCAGTGTCAGTGAAAGTGGTGGACATTTACTACGGCAAGTCGCAGCTTGGCAAATATCCACCACTATTCACCTCCACTTTGGTGAATAACTGTTAAGTATTTAAATTATCCTCTGCATAAGTTGTCAGTCACGGGATGTTCCCAGTATGAAGTGACTAGGAGATTATACCCCTCTCTCCCTTCTTGAGGGGACGTTTAGTCCATCAAAGGATTCCCAGCATGAAGCTGCATGTGGTCAAAGTATTACTGACTACTCCCCACACAGACGGACTGTTGGTCCACCACTAGATACCCAGCATAAAGTGACAAGGAACCTTCCCTCTCCAAGTTAGTGCAATGTTAGTAGATCACAGGACTCCCAGCATGAAGCTGCATGTGGTCGTAGTATTACTGACTACTCCCCACACAGACAGACTGTTGGTCCACCACTAGATACCCAGCATAAAGTGACAAGGAACCTTCCCTCTCCAAGTTAGTGCAATGTTAGTAGATCACAGGTCTCCCAGCATGAAGCTGCATGTGGTCAAAGTATTACTGACTACTCCCCACACAGACGGACTGTTGGTCCACCACTAGATACCCAGCATAACGTGACAAGGAACCTTCCCTCTCCAAGTTAGTGCAATGTTAGTAGATCACAGGACTCCCAGCATGAAGCTGCATGTGGTCGAAGTATTACTGACTACTCCCCACACAGACAGACTGTTGGTCCACCACTAGATACCCAGCATAAAGTGACAAGGAACCTTCCCTCTCCAAGTTAGTGCAATGTTAGTAGATCACAGGTCTCCCAGCATGAAGCTGCATGTGGTCAAAGTATTACCGACTACTCCCCACACAGACGGACTGTTGGTCCACCACTAGATACCCAGCATAACGTGACAAGGAACCTTCCCTCTCCAAGTTAGTGCAATGTTAGTAGATCACAGGACTCCCAGCATGAAGCTGCATGTGGTCAAAGTATTACTGACTACTCCCCACACAGACGGACTGTTGGTCCACCACTAGATACCCAGCATAAAGTGACAAGGAACCTTCCCTCTCCAAGTTAGTGCAATGTTAGTAGATCACAGGACTCCCAGCATGAAGCTGCATGTGGTCAAAGTATTACTGACTACTCCCCACACAGACGGACTGTTGGTCCACCATTAGATACCCAGCATAAAGTGACAAGGAACCTTCCCTCTCCAAGTTAGTGCAATGTTAGTAGATCACAGGACTCCCAACATGAGGCAACCAGAAGTATTGATCACTCCTCCATGCTGGATGGGATGTCAGTGAATCATAGGGTTTGCCCCAGCAGATTGTTGCAGACCCATAATTTTTTATACCTTACTCCTGGTTAAAGAGAGACAAAGTGGATATAATTTTCTTGTCTCAAGAGACAACAGGACAGTGCAGAGACCAAGGGCCTGTTTCTCAAAAGTTCCTGTTTCTCAAAATCTCAACTGGTAATTACCAAAGCTTCGAAAAACTGGGCCCTGGCCACAAACCACCATCCCTCCATGCAAATAACATGTAATTTTGCCAGTCATTATTTTTAATCGACAGGATCCAAGACACTGAAGAGACCCAAGAAAATGAGGAGGTCAGATGCTTTCTGTAATTGACGAATTTATTAGTAGTAAATCTGATTCAACTGAAGGTTTGAAGGGAAGTGGTCACATTTGCTCAGAAGTCCTTCAAGCTAATCCAACCAGACTGACCACATGCTGGCAGAGATAGACCACCACACCGAGGTGTCCCCTACTCTTTTTGAACAGTAAAAAAATTCTTGATAACCACTGAGTAAACAGGGACAGTGAGGAAGGGTCAAAGTGGATGACCTTTTGTTTTACACCTCTGATTCTAGAGATGACTTGGAGAACAATGATTAGCAGAATGCAGTGTCACTCTCTTTTGCCAGGGTGGTCAGTAATTAAAATCAATTGCTAGCACTCCGTTGTTGCTTATGTGATTGTGTGAAATGCTCCCAAATTATGATTTGTCCTTTGTTAGTTTGAATACAAACCTCCCACTGAGAAATTATACCAGCAAATCATGTAATAGGCCATTTCCGAATTAACTTTGGCCTCTTTTTCGAAGCGAGTCCTGGTGCTCATCTTTTCATATGAAAATTAGTTTTCATTCACATGTAAATTATACTCATTTCCATACAAATGGTTGTACACCAGGCCTCACTTTGAAAAAGAGGCCAAAGGTAATTTGGAAATGGCCTATTCTGAGAGAGCTTCAAGTTTAGAATCTTGCCCTGACCACAGGCTTCCCAAGCTCAAAATTCGACTCCTCATCTGTCCTGTATGGGACAGCTTGTTTATATATAGAGAATTGTATGGGAAAGTCACCGATTGTAATAACTATCTAATTTAAAATAAAGTTTTCCTACCTCAAATTTGTTGCGTACTTGTCTTTTGTGCCAATTTTGAAGCCATTCTGACGCTGTTAGTGAAGTTATTCAAAATCGTTGTCTCTCCTTCTAAAAGAAGGGAAAGGCAGGCCACTCCACTGATCACATCAATCGCTGGCCAGATGTCACTCCACAAATTGGTGGCCAGATGTCACTCCACAAATCACTCTCTCCTCAAAAGGAAAAGTCCTGAATCGCAATAAAACCAACAGTTCCATAAAGCCCAATCAATTTCACTCTACATACGTGTGCTTCGGCAGTCAAAAGACTCGTGAAGAACGAAAGGTTTGGCTTAAAGTTTGCTTCTTCGGCTTTCCTGATATGCTTGTGACCGACTGCAAGCGGACCATGTTGACAGTGGGTGACTTGGTTCAAATGGACCAATCAGAGTTGACCTTGCATAGCGGCCGTTAGATCAGAGTTGGTCACAAGCATATCAGGAAAGCTGAAGAAGCAAACTTTCAACTGCCGAAGGATGCATGTGGAGTGAAATTTATTGGGCTTTATGGAACTGTTGGTTTTATTGTGATTCAGAACTTTCCTTTTGAGGAGAGAGCAATTTATGGAGTGACGTCTGGCCAGTGATTGATGCGATCGGTGTAGTGGTCTGCCTTTCCCTTCGTTTAGAACGATTTCGAATAACTTCACTAAACGGCATCAGAATGGCTTCACAATCGCCACAAGAGACCAGTACGCAACACAATTGAGGTAGGAAAACTTTATTTCAAATTAGATAGTTATATACACAATTTTTGCTACGATCGGTGACTTTCCAATACTTCCATACAATTCTCTATCTACACAAGCTGTCCCATACAGGACAGATGCAGAGTGAAATTTTGGGCTTGTGAAGCCTGTGCCCCGACTTCTAATTGTCAGCCAAATGAATAATAAGAATACTGAACTGTAACAAACTCTTGTAGGAAATTCTTGAAAAGACAATTGAAGGACTAAAAGAGGAGGAAAATGCTCTTATTAAAAGGTATTAACATAGTTCTTAGTGCACAATTAATCAGAGAACTTTACATAGGACTCAAAATTATTTATTCCAGAAATTGATTTGTGAAGGTCAAGTAGAGGACCTCTTATCACATAAGGGGTGGGGGGCTTGATTGTTTGAGCCCCTCATACACTGCTTTAGATTTGGATGTAATCAAACTTTCTCAGGCTTGAAATGAAAGATCTACTAAAGAAGTTATTTATTTCTTGAGCCTCTTTGTAACAGGAAGATACACTTCCCGCCAAAAGTTTGTGTGCCGCATTTGACACACTCGTGTGTATCACATCTTCTAGTTTACATTTTGTTTGTACCAATCTTGTGCTGTCAAAGCTCTAGAATAAATAGGTATGAGATAAAATGCCCTTGTAATAGAATTTTCACTTTTGATCAAAAGACAATGTTGATCAAATTGAAAGCTTCTCTTGCCCAAGCAAAGACCGAAAGTAAATGTTGATACCAGTCTTAAAAACAACTTTGAGATGACAGCAAGTTAAGCACCCATTTCCAGTGTTTTGTAGTGACTGTAACTTTATAGTGGGTACTCCGTTCTAAAAAAAAATTTGTTCTAAACAGACAAAAGAGGAAAGTTCATCAACAAAGGCAAAAATTACAGGAGAAAATGAAACTAAAAATGATTTTACCAGAGGACACAAAGGATGTGGAAACTGATATGGAGATGTTCTCTTTAGAAAACATCAAAAGTAAACAGGTACGTGAAATATAATTCGTAAAGGAAACAAGACAATTGAGAGGATTTCTGCCCAGATTTTCTGTGATGAAAGGCGTTTACATTGCAACATCTTATTACAGCATCTAGACAGAGTGGATGAAGCGGAGAATGAACAATTGGAGTTTGATGATGATAAAGAAGACAGCGAGGAGGATCTGGAGTCTCAGTCAAATGACAGTGGTGATGATGACGACGATGAGAGCAGCTCAGAGAAGAATGATGGTGACGAGGATGAAGGAGAACTGGAATTTGAACATGGTGTTGTAAGAATAGAGTCAAATGAAAATCAACAGGCCAGGTAACTGACTTACACTTTTTTTTTTTTAGCAATGATCAAGATCAAGATCCAGCCCTTCCATCTCGTTTTATCTCTCGAGATCTCTCTGTATTGACTGATGCTAAAAGAGGAATTGAGCAAACATACGCAGAACCAGTTCAGTATAAATGCAACTGAAGTGACTGTGAATATATGAAAGTAACAGCTAAGAGAAAGCTTGAAAATACAGGTCTGTAAGAGATTTGAACTCAGAAGCAGTAGGACCAGTGCAGTGCTCTACCGATTGAGCTATGAAGCCAGCTAAGAGACGGTTACTCAAAATCCTGTAGAAGATGTGTAAATGAGAGGGAATTATGTGATATTTTTGGATATGGAATTTGAGTGTTTGCATTAGTGTTTTGTCTTTAAATCTGCTTGAACACTAGGGACAAGAATCCTCTTTAAGTGGAACTGGAACCTGAAGTTCCTCTCACGGCCAAAGCTAACATGTGGTTCGAAAAGGTAACAGTTTTTCTGAGACTTTGTTTAGAGTGTTCTCTCCGATGATGATACTTATAATCTTCACCATAATTTGCTTGTTAGAATAAAATTGCTTTGTTTCGGCAAATCATGAGTTGAAAGTGTCCATTTTAGGAAGGTAAAGCTAGCTACGTTGTCTAAAATTTGATAATTCGATGCCATAAACTTAGTTGCGTTTGTCACTAATTAAGCTAGAGTCACCAGAGAGCTGTAATTAATCTTTATTATATCTCTCTCTTAGTACGCGCGCTGTGATTGGGCAATTTTGCGGGCTTGACTTCAACTAGTTTTGTTTCCCGCGCGCCGGATTAGACTCGGATATAATAAACATCTTACTAACCTCGTTTTCTCGGTCCGTACTGTAAGTTACGGATCCTCGTTTTTTCCCATTAACTTATTGATTTATGGCCCGCGCGCTTGGCGCTGGGCCATAAATCGAACTTACAGTACGGACCTCGAACTCGGTTAGGAAGAGGTATTTCTTAGCGAATTCACGAATATTTCATCATAGTTTATGTCTCTGCATCGACATAGTAGAATTTACAGAATAGAATGGCACCTGAATTCTTTGACTAATAAATTCTGTGTCATCTGATATTTTTTATGGAGTTATTTTCCGAGGCGTAACTGTCAAATTCATTTTAATGTTATCAGTGAAAGCAGCCACACGAACCAAGTTTACAACATTGATGAACAGCTATTATAATTGCAATACTTTCATTTCAGGATGTTTTCAAAGGTCTGGAGGACGAAGCGGATGAAGACTTAGAAATTTCTCAAATGGTAGAACAGTATAAAAAGCAAGGAGTAACTATAGTAGGTGAATTGTCTTTCTTGTGTAATAAAGATTGAAAATCCTGCGAAGCGTAGTTACTTAATGTTAATTCAAAAATTGTAAAACCAGACGCTGTTATTTTTGGTATATTAAACCGACGTTTCGGCAATGCTGCCTTCTTCAGGGTGCGAGACTAACTATCTTTCTATTCCGCCCAGATAACTATGATAGGAAACTGATAACGATGGATATCTAATAGCGTCAAAATGAAATTCTCTGAGAAAGGTTTTGCTGGTGATATCTGCAAAGTTTTAAAGGTGGTGTTATACGGAACAACTTTTAACGCAACATTTTGTTGCGGTGCAACGTGTTGCCAGGTTTTGATGACGGATCAAAAGCTTGCATTGCGTGACATGCGTTGCCGAGATAGTCTCCTTCGAAAGAAATGAGTGTGAATGATATATGAAATGAACCATATATGAACTGCGGAAATGAAATCAAATGAAGAATGATCCTCGCAGTTGTGAACGTAATTTATGCAATTGCGAAAAGAAGCCTGAAAAAATTCAGGACTTCAACGGGGTTTGAACCCGTGACCTCGCGATTACCGGTGCGATGCTCTAACCAACTGAGCTATGAAGCCACTGACGTTGGGAGCAGGTCAATTGTGGGTTCATATATTCCCGTGAAAGAAATGAGTGTGAATGATATATGAAATGAACCATATATGAACTGCGGAAATGAAATCAAATGAAGAATGATCCTCGCAGTTGTGAACGCAATTTATGCAATTGCGAAAAGAAGCCTGAAAAAATTCAGGACTTCAACGGGGTTTGAACCCGTGACCTCGCGATTACCGGTGCGATGCTCTAACCAACTGAGCTATGAAGCCACTGACGTTGGGAGTAGGTCAATTATGGGTTCAAGTGACCTGCTCCCAACGTCAGTGGCTTCATAGCTCAGTTGGTTAGAGCATCGCACCGGTAATCGCGAGGTCACGGGTTCAAACCCCGTTGAAGTCCTGAATTTTTTCAGGCTTCTTTTCGCAATTGCATAAATTGCGTTCACAACTGCGAGGATCATTCTTCATTTGATAGTCTCCTTCGCTAAAAGTTGTCCGCGTATTGTTACACGATAACAATTTTCAATGCTGCAATGTTGCTTGAAAATTGTACTGTGTAACATCACTTAAGCTGTGGTGCGATGCAATTCAAGACAACGACCACAGCTTTTTCTTACTTAGTCACGTTGTTATTTCGTTCTTACTACAGAAAAGAGTTCGGAGTCGACCTCTGCTGTTGGACAAAAGGGGACAAAACGAGGAACCCAAGAAACTTCTAAGCTCGCGAAAAAAGTTTGTTGGAATGACGAGGAAGATGAAGGTAGTGGAAGTGAAGAAAGCGACAGCAGCTTGGACAGTGAAGAAGAATTATCACATAACAAAGCCAAACAAGAAACTAGGGGAACAGAAAAACCCAAGAAAAACGACTTCGAGGTGGTGCCAGTGGAGGATAACAGTAAGGGAAAACCATATCAAGTATTGTTTAGCTGCGAGAGGCGCAAAGTTATATGTAATCGTTTAATTATTATCTGACCACACCATCAAAATTTAAGTAAACAACTCAAGGTCTCAAGTGAGCTGGAGATGGGTTTTTGACAGCAATTCCAGGAATCGAATTGGATAAACTATGCTGTCAATGAAATAAGTCACGTTTGAATTTTATTTGTGTTTTGCTTTGACAATTGCCGTCATAGCCCGTGACAGTCATGACTGCTCTCAGCTGCTGGGTTAAGATTGTTACGACAAACCAAGCTCCTGTTATGCCTCTGAATGCTTGAAATTGCGGAATGTTTATCTGTTTGTACAACGTGCGTTGTACTCGTTCTTTGCACTAGCAAACTTTAAATCAACACGAATACTGTTATTAGAGAGCTTAAGCAACGACGACGGCAACGAAAACGTCATTTCAAAATGTAACTTTTAGTCATTAGGGCTGTTTATACAAGAGAAAACAAGCTGCGGCTTACATAAGACGCGAAAGGAACCATTTATACGAGTAAAAACTCTTAGGCCAGGATAAGCCGCAGCTTGAGAAAGCCGTGAACTTAGATTTTGTACCATTTATACGGGGTGTTCCCGTCTTATGTAAGCCGTGGCCAGAGTAAGCCGCGGCTTATTTTCCCTCGTATAAACGGCCCTATTGTAACTCTTTCGCGGTTACGGTATTCCAACTTGTTTGACCATTAAAATGTTGGCGAATTATCCTGGATTGAAATTAGTAAAACTGGCATTGAAGTTGGGAAGTTCACTGTTAGACGCTCACGTTCTCCACAAAACCTAAAATTTGATCAGTTCATGTTGTTTTGCAGAAGACGGCAAAGAAATGTACAAAAATGTAAAACGCACGTGCAGAGCGTTTGTTTTTGCTCATTAAGCCTATGGTTTTGTGACGTTCTCGTTGACGTCGACGTCCTCGTTGCCATTTAGGTGGAGAAAAGGAAAAAAAAAACTTAAAGAAACAAAATGAAGTAGTAGCAAATGACAACTCATCCTGTATACCAGTTTAATTGTAAGGATGGCACGCCTATTTTGCTTCTGTTGAGAAATTTCCAATTGTTTCCAGGGCTGCATATTATTTCCCGGCTGCGCCGGTCAAACCTATATCCCATTTTTGGCCGGACAAACATCGATCACGTCTTATCGCTATAAAAGTGCCCCCTCCCCCCTTCACATGATGTTTAAATATGAAACAAGTAAATTTTTAAAGCATTTATTGTACATGAGCATCGAACCCAATGCAGGAAAAGTGGAACGCATGGTACAGCAAAATCAGTATCACATTTGTGCGTACTACTATTGCTTCAGTTCTACGTCTTATATACGGTTAATTATGAAGTTGTTGAAATTGACTGAGGCTTGCAATCTAGTTGATTTTTATCATTTTAATACAAGCTAACTTATGTGCATTTACAACAAGTAACAAAAGTAGAATCCACGTCCACTGATTTGACACAATTTGAGCTCGGAATTTTATGAATAAGGATAAATCTTAAAATGTTTCACTGCGATATGTTATTAAAAGGGACCGGGGAAATGATACTAACAGACAACTCTCTTTTTTCCATTTAGAGTACTAGAACGGCAACCTAATTTTGCTACTTTTCGCCAATTTCAAGTCTATACTCCATGGGGAAAACACTACCTAATCCTTGCGAAGTATGACGTCCGTAAAACCAATTCTTTTCGACATTACCATCACTGAAAAGCTTCTTGGTAACCAAGCTTTTATTAGGGGCGTGCCGGAAGTAATAACTGATTTCTTCCCTTTGAGCCTTTTTGATCTATATTATTATTTAACAAGACAATATGAATTATGACTTTTATGGATGACCATTTGGCCGCGTGGAATTACTGGAATTATAAGCAATGCTCCTTTGTTGTGAGTTAAACAAACGAAAGCACTTTGCTCTGACTGGTTTTAAGCGAAACAAAAATATTTCATATAAACGATCCACGCATCATGCGTGACACGTAACACAATGAAATTTGAGATGAATCGCGTATACAGGCCTGGTAAAGTTTACATGTTGTCATATGTGAATTTACTGCTAAAAAGGTTTGTTTCCCTGGAAAATAGAATGTTTAGTTAATCGCGGTATTTATAGCTTAAGTGATTCACACGGAAATGTCGACAAGTAGACAAATGAATGTAAACTTGCTTTCTTTTGTTATTGTTATTTTCACACTTAAATTTTGAAGACAAAGGGTGCCATGACCCTTGAACCGACACTGAGAGGTTTTGTTGTCCTTCTCACAGCATGTTGGCAAAATCCACACGGACTAATAATAAAGCAATTCACACCCGTGACCGGTACACATCTGTAAGACCCACTAATTTGCGGTGACGACTTGGTGAATAACAAAGCGAAAATGTGCAACGACAGCCGGAAATTTTATGACTACTACGAATCAAGAGGTCTTGGTCTGGTAGTTAAGTATCCGTCTTTTCCCCTCCTTTTTCACAAACGCCAATAATATTGAACCTTTAAATATTTAAAACTTGAAACTCTAAAGTATTTACTTACCAGCGTAAACGACCGGACAAACTGTCCGGCCATCTAAGGATTTGACCGGACAAAACCTATTTTTGACCGGACATTGTCCGTTGACCGGCCGTTATTTGCAGCCCTGCCATCCACTTTACTTGCATGTCACCCAGATGAAATTATCATTAAATATTGAAAGAAACATTGAGCCAAAGGACACTATTATGTGTTGTTTGAAATATACTCCTACCCTACCCTACCCTACAATTATTTGTCTGTGCTATCCATTTTTATACACCTTGCGCAGGTAAAGGGAAAAACGCCCGGGTGGGGGGTACTCCCAGAAAATTTAGGTGGGGGTGTGTGGCCCACTTCCTGAAACCCTTACAGACCAAAATCTGCAATTTTCCCTACCCTATTTCAGACCTGACTAAAAATCTGATACCCTGTTTCGGACCCATTTTCAGACCCTGTTTCATGTACACGGTTGGCTTAAACATCAATAAAAGACAAAAAAGAAGGACTTTAGTTGATGGTGTTATCGCCTAATGATGAAGAAGTAGCTTCTAGTTTGCCCAAACCATACCCTATTTCAGACCAAAATGGTCAAAATTGATACCCTATTTCAGACCAAAACGGCTAAAAAACCATAGCCTTTGGGGCCGCACATACGTATATAGCCCAAATAAGAGAGTAGCCCCCCCCGAGAAGGGGGGGGGGGAACGTGGAGTGTTTTACTCGGCACCTCTGGCAAAAATAGCAACTTATAGTACATAGCACAAACTACAGTCGTTGTAGCCTCAAAACAACTGACCCTTTGGTTTCCTGATAACCGACTCGGCGCTACGCGTCTCGTTCGCTATCTACTGTGATCATATGGTCCCGCGCACAGTTTTGAACATTGTAAAACTATTGAGAAAATCCCCGTTTTCATGAGGGCCGTACGAACGCATTAGCGCGAGCGGGACCGGAATATGTACTTATTGACTGAGTACGATTTTTTACAAAAAATCGACAAATTTGCACAGAAAATTGATGTAGTATGTTGCTTGTATTTGTTTTCTGGTTGTATAATCAATTTACATGGTTAGCAAGCGACGAAATCCTCTAAATTCGTATCGCTCGGGCCGTACGGCTTTTTCCGGTCCTGCTCGCACTAAGGCGTACGGTTTTCTCAATGGTTTCACATTGAAAGCGCGCGCGGGACCGCAAGCAACATACTAGATAAACATTTTCTAAATTCCAGTTCGATCTGGAACGCACGGCCGGCCACATGTTGAACGAGCTCTCGGCTCCTAAGGTGGAGCATGGGTAAACAAATTACATTTTACATTTACGGGTCATAAAAAGCCGTACGGCCCTGTAAGGAACACGCACGGCCCCTAGCGATACGATTTTAGAGGATTTCGTCGAGTCTACCCATGTACGTTTATTTTCCAACCAGAAAGCTAATGCAAACAACATATTAGATCAATTTTCTGTGCAGATTTGTCGATTTTTTGGTAAAAACTTCATCTTCTACGTGCTCACGAAGAGTCCATACTGATAAAACACTTAAAGCCTGGTTCTCACTAGCGACGCAAGCACAAGCACAAGAGCGCTTATTTCACTGTGAAAACGGGCTTAACGCGAGCATAAGCACAAGCGCAAGGATCAAAATTTTTCCTTTTCCTTGTGCTCGCGCTTATACTTGCGTTCGCTTACGTAGTGTTTGTTTTCACTTGGCATAAGCTACTTATGCTTGCGCTTGTGCTTGCATCGCTAGTGAAAACCAGGGTTTATTGACTGAGTCAGGTCAGGCCGGACGGGAAAACATTTGGCACGGACCTCGCAGACCTTGAGCCAAATATTTTTCCGCGGCCCTCCCACTCATAGTCGCCTTCGCAGCCGTTTTTGGGAGGTCACGCAACATCCAAAAAACGGCTGCGAAGGATATTTTAGGAGACTATCCCACTCAGCCAATAAGTGCGTAACATTGTTGCTATGGTAGCCAATTATGTTAAAAAATTTGGTAACTTGTTAACCAATGATTGGGTATTAGTTTGACAGCACCATAAAGGTATCAACCGATAAGCATTTGTAATAATGATCCATCGACGTATAAAAGTGCTGGGAAGTGCTGGAAACCGTTGTTAACCTCCTTAGTACTGATGGGAATGAACCGCAGTGTTATTCGGTGAAATATCATAAAATAAATTTGTGAGTTATCTTTCCTTACTGTTATTTTGGATAGCACGTCAAATTCTTCGAATGTCTGGTTGGCACACCTCTAATGATGATGATGATGATGATGATGAATACCGTAAAAACTCTATTAAGCCCCCCCCCCCCCCTCCCCCGCCTCTCTTTTAACCCTCCCGTCTCTAATAAGCCCCCCGTTTGGAAGTCGGTTTTTGTAATAAGCCCCCCACCCCTCTTTTGGGACACGAGATTTTGTAATTATTCCCTCCTATCCCCTCTTACGAAATACACTTTATGCGGCCCAGTTGGCTTGTTTTTAAACAAATATACAATAAAATACACAATACTGTTCCGACTCGGTATTAAATAACACAGTTTTACTGCAGTTGTTTGAGATTTCTACAGAAACTATTTAACTCGAAAACGGCGTGTTCAAAGATTTGAAATAAGCCCCCCTCTCTATTAAGCCCCCTCTCCAATAAGCCCCCGTTAATAAGGCCTGAAATTAAATAAGCCACCGGGGGCTTAAAAGAGCTTTTACGGTAATGAGTTTTTTTTTTTCATGATGACGTGCAGGAAATAAGCACTTGAGCAAACTGTGAGTCAAGTTCAATGTTCATGATTTACCTTGCATGGACACTTGACCAATATAATGAGCCTAATGGTCAGTGTTCTTTTACATTTTAAACTGAGCAAAAAGTGCGTCAAAAAAGCTCAGATTTGTCAGTTTAATTAGTAACGACTTCTACGTTTATACGAGCGGTTAGTTTAGGTTCCCTTAGGGCAACCATCCATTGTACAACTTGCATCGGCGCTCTTAATGGACAAAGCTTTTCGAACTGACCTCCTGAGCACTAATTGGTGCTGTCGTCATTTTGACTATGCTATGAAAAACAAGCAAGGTTGAGAAATCAATGCGTCCGTGTTTTGGGGCGTTTGTTTGAAGTGGGAGAAAGAGGAGAACTGGTTTTTGAAAAATCTCTATGGAATAGTTGAAAAGTTTTGTATATTTTCTTAGAGGCAATTGTGTCTCAGGACTGCTTTTGGAGACATTTATACTTTTGCAGAAAGACCAAGGCTCGGTCAGAAATCTATCATGTTTTATCAGGGTGGAAAACTGTAACTCACATTCTGCCAGTTTTCATTATTTATATTATGTTGTTACGTGTATTTTAGGTACCATGCCAGTATTCGCATGATCCAAACGTGTATTTTTAAGTGACTGATCTTTTTTTTTTCTGAAGGACATTTAGTTTCACTTGTTGAGTACCAATCAGATAGCTTGTTATTGGCGTGTTTTTTCCTGCTACCAAGGCAATGTTATGCAAGACTGTAAACGTATTTTTTTACTGCTATAATGTCTTCAAATCGTAACTTGATATAAAAGTTTCGTTCTTAAATTCAATTTTCATGATTGAGATGCAATGCATGTCCGAGTGAAAAGAAGAAACTTTTCGTTTCACCTGTTGCAATCGCTACTGTTGTTGGTAGAAATGTATGGATAAACCTCGTGACTATTGCGAAAGTTATTCACCTGATCATCTCGTGATGGCTATCTTTACAGTAAAAGCGGGAACGAAGATTCCCACTTTTAAAGATTCCCCCTTTTAAAATAACATTTTCTCAAAGGAAATTTTGTTCCTCAACATTTTCGGACAATTAAAATTTCAGCAAAGGATTCCAAAGAGATCAAACTCTTCTAGCTAACGAAAACATAACTGTAAAGAGACTTCAAACACCATGCAGAAGGTAATTAAAAATGCCTCGATTTGGCTATACATATCGGGGTGCCCCTGATGAAATTAAGAAACACAGAAACGAGTAGGAGACATAAAAACGTTAATTTGATTACACTAAAATGAACTTGTTTATTCTTGGAAAGCTAGCTTAACAGTGATGGATAAGATATTCAAAGTTTGCGGTCGCAAAGTATAACAAAGTCTAAAGTCCATAGCTGGTTACATTGTGAACCGTGGTCAGTCGGTATTGAAGTTCGCTTGCATCGCTGATTTTTACTGATTGCTTTGGGTTTAATTAATTACCCGCGGATACTGGCGTCAAAATTCTTCCAAATTTATCTAGAAATATTCACCCCGCAGGCCAAAACATGCCGAGTATTGAGAGTATTGTGATTTAGTCTAGTCGCCAACGAACTTTGAGAATTTGTAGCCACAAGGGATAGCTAGCCTGCGATTTATTTGACTGCGGGAGGAGGCGGATGTACACAGGCTAGGGATAGCATACTTTGTAAAGTTTTAGTCTACAAAGTAACGGCATGATAGAAATTGAGTCACACGCAAATATATACACAGCTTTAATTTGAGTTCGATGATGCAAGAGTACCGCCCAGCTTTCAAAACACTGAGAATAACCAAAAAATGAGAAACATGTTATTTCGTACAACCTGTTATGCAATAGCTTTGCTGTTGAGTATTTCTGTGTTTGTTAAAAGACTCTTAAAAATATACACACTTTGAAGTTGCACAAATGTTCCGGACAAGTAGTTTGGTAAAAGAAAAAGAATCAGAAACAAACACTATTTAACGCCGCTACCTAAATTATTCACTTAATAATTCACAGCAGTAGGGCGGGTTGGAATTCAGCCAGCTTTCATATACGGATCACTGACTATTCTCAATACAATGTTTGATTTTTCTCGAACTGAATAAAACCCCGCCACACCTCAATTGGACAGCCATTTATATATCATATATCATACATTTAGTAGACAGTTGAATGAAACGTGGTTGTTAAGCCCAAGGAAAGAACAAACGAAATGGAATCTCTTAAAGAACTCTTAACACCTAAAACATTCAACAAGCTAAGTTTTGTAGGAGTTATATTTTGGAATCTGCTCGGAGCAACCCTGTTAGGCATTTTTGCCGACATGGAAAACAGCGAATCAAGGTTTGATTTCCGCTGTGATGCCACTGCTGATGCCAAGCTTAGCGACAAGGATTTCACTCGAGGAAAATGTTTTGATCAATACGCGAAGCAGTACAACAAACTCAGTATTCCTGTCTATGGCTTTGTGATAGTGAACGTCTCTGTGATCGGGATTGTATGTGTGATTTACTCCCGATGCGTCGCGTCAACAGTTGATAGAGTCATAGAAGCCAAGCGCAATGCACAGCCGAACGCAGATGCCGAAGGAGGGATCCAACATGGCATCCTAACTGGAAGACGGCTTTTCGTAGCGTATTGTTGCCAACTTGCCGTCAGATTTGCTTTAACGATGATTTTCATCGTCTTGCAAACCCAAGTTCTTTATCCTGGTGGCTTTTCCTCAAACTTTCCGTGTAATTTAGGGGAAGACATTAATAACAAGAAAGCAAATTTACCGGCAAACTTCACAAGAACATTTATAAATTGCCACAATCAGAGAGCAACTAAGAAAACCTTTTGGGTTGATGCTGTGGCTGTGGTTAATGGGATTTTTGCCCTTCAAGTTTTGATTGAAATTGTTTGTATTCTGTCAAGAGCAAGAAATGAAGAAAGAGATGGAAGTTTCACCGAAAACTCGCACTTTTACTCTGATCATCTAAAATCCAGCCCTGATCCTGTGCAAGAGCAGCAACATGAACAGCCACAAGAACAGCGACGCGAGTAAAATCCAGAGCAAATTCCTCTTCTTCGTTTGCAGGAACCGCAGGCAAAACAGCCGCAACAAGAAGCAGATGAACTGCAACCGCCGCCTGAACCTCGACGCGAACAATCACAAGTGCAAGCCACCATAAAAAAAATAAAAGACGATGTCATAAAAAACACGAACCATCCTTATGATCTCCAACAACCTTTCCGATCAAATCCAGGTGAGGGCCCAAACCCAAAGATATGAATATCGACGAAATTTATGTAAATGTTGTTACTCATGAAGGCAGAGCTGACTATAAGTTTCCTGAAGAACGAAGAGAACAACTCAAAGTATACCCCAAACCCGCCAATGCGAACCGATCTCAGTTTAAGCGGCCACAAGACATTATTGATGAAGAAAACAAGCACGTTCTTGTTGTCGGTCGTCCTGGAATAGGAAAGACAATGTTCAGCACTAAGCTTCTTCGAATGTGGGCATCTGACGATGGCTTCAATGAAAAAGAAAATGAAGAAAACCGCTTTGACGTCGCGTTCCTCGTGAAATTCAGGCGCTTTAATTCGGATCCCAATAAGCTAATCAGTCTTCGTCAATTGTTGGATCAAGCAGAGACAGTTGAAAAGCTGGATGATGAGGTGTGGGATCACATTCTTGAAAACCCAACCAAAGTACTTCTAATATCTGATGGAGTTGACGAATTTTCTGCAAGGGCAGACATCTCCAAAGATGATTCAGATTACAACAACAACGTGAACGAAGAGATGCCTGTCCACTCTCTGTACAGGAAGTTAGTGTCGGGAAAACTTCTCAGCGGTGCCACTGTTATCACCACTTCACGGCCAACTGCTGTGCCATGCGTAAAACATCTCCACTTTGATAGAACTGTGGAAATCCTTGGCTTCACAGAAGAGAAAGTTGAAGAGTACGTGGAGAAATTCACAGAAGGTGACCAGGATGCAAAAGACAAAAAAGAAACAATGTGGAAACACATCAACTCAAACATAAACATTTTCTCTTTATCCTACATCCCCGTTAATTGTTTCATAATTTGCCACTGCCTCCTACACATCATTAAGAACAAAATACAAAACCTTCCTTCAAAGCTCACCGATATTTACAGCATCACCGTCAAGATTTTCTTCTTTAAACACAATCGTAATAATAAAGCCAGCTCCTCTAACACTGACTTGGACTCCTACATGTTCAAAAGATTTGATGAACTGAAACCTGAAAATGAGACGGTGTTCAAGAAACTGGGAAAAATCGCCTTTGAAGGGATTGAACAAGGAACACTAATCTTTGGATCGAGCGAAGTTGAAGGGCTTGAGGACTGTGGCCTGCTTCACCGTTTGCCAGACGCGAAATCTCCTTCACTGAGTGAACCACCCAGACCTCAATTTTGCTTTATGCACTTAACGCTGCAAGAATTCTTCGCAGCCAAACATGTGACAGACACCATGAATAGAGAGGAGTTGCGAGAGTTTGTTTCCAATCACATCGACGAAGGTGCATGGCAAATGGTGCTGCAGTTTGTGGCTGGATTGCTCGAACCTGACCCGAACGGAAAAGAAGAAAACAGTGATATCTTTGCCGCCCTTCTTCCCACATCGACCGAACAGAGGAAAGGAACATCAACTTATGACAAATATGGAAGAAGATTCAGAGCCAGTGGAGCTGACCTGTTGGCCCGCTACTAAGGACGACAAAGAACTAGCTGTGAACTTATGTAAGTGTATAGCGGAGATCAATGTAAAGCAGCATTTATCTGTACAAAACAAATTAGCGGCTATTGGTTTTAATGCGGTAGATTTTAGTAAATGTTCGCTCGCACCTGTTGACTGTGCAGCTGTCGTGAACGTCCTAAAAAATGCTACGAAAATAACAAGCATGAATTTAACACGAAACAATATTGGGTCTTTAGGTTGTGTAGAGGTTCAGAAGTTGATTGTTAACGAGAACGATGAAAGTAAAACAAATTGTGAACTAAAGAGCTTAAACCTCTCATATAACACATAACCAATGAAGGCGCCAAACACTTTGCTGACGCACTCAAGGATAGCAATTGTAAATTAAACAGCTTAAACCTCTCATTTAACAACATAACCAATGAAGGCGCCAAACACTTTGCTGACGCACTCAAGGATAGCAATTGTAAATTAAACAGCTTAGACCTCTCAGGTAACAACATAACCAGTGAAGGCGCCAAACACTTGGCTGCGCACTCAAGGATAGCAATTGTAAATTAAACAGCTTAAACCTCTCATATAACAACATAACCAATGAAGGCGCCAAACACTTTGCTGACGCACTCAAGGATAGCAATTGTAAATTAAACAGCTTAGACCTCTTAGGTAACGACATAACCAATGAAGGCGCCAAACACTTTGCTGACGCACTCAAGGATAGCAATTGTAAATTAAACAGCTTAAACCTCTCAGATAACAACATAACCAATGAAGGCGCCAAACACTTTGCTGACGCACTCAAGGATAGCAATTGTAAATTAAACAGCTTAAACTCTCATATAACAACATAACCAATGAAGGCGCGAAACACTTTGCTGACGCACTCAAGGATAGCAATTGTAAATTAAACAGCTTAAACCTCTCATATAACAACATAACCAATGAAGGCGCCAAACACTTTGCTGACGCACTCAAGGATAGCAATTGTAAATTAAACAGCTTAGACCTCTCAGCTAACGGCATAACCAATGAAGGAGCCAAACACTTTGCTGACGCACTCAAGGATAGCAATTGTAAATTAAACAGCTTAAACCTCTCAAATAACAACATAACCAATGAAGGCGCCAAACACTTGCTGACGCACTCAAGGATAGCAATTGTAAATTAAACAGCTTAAACCTCTTAGGTAACAACATAACCAATGAAGGCGCCAAACACTTTGCTGACGCACTCAAGGATAGCAATTGTAAATTAAACAGCTTAAACCTCTTCTTTAACAACATAACCGCTGAATGTGAGGAGCACTTGAGAGACGCACTCAAGCACAGTAACTGCGAACTGTTAATCTGAGAAACATCCAGTCAAAAGATATCTGAGGGAAAGTGAGCATTATTGTAAACTAAACATCTTTTAAAAAACATCTCTTACAAGAAAATAGCCCATGAAGGCGCGAATTAAGACTTATTTGGCTGAAGCACTCAAGCACAGTAAGCTTAAGTTATCTTCAAACTGAACAGCTTAAAAGTTTTTTAACGACATAACGGATGAAGTGCGAAACACTTGCCTGACTCTTGGGAAACCAAAACTAATTAGTTTCCCGAGGGATTATACATTAAGTGCTTTGTTATATACCGAGTCTTTCCGTTCAACAATCACTGCAAAACGAAAAAAAAACAAACAAACAAAGATGGCACTACAAGAACACTTCTTTATTCAATTCACAAGCCTGCTGAATGAATAACTTACAAATGTTGAAAAGTACCTGAAAAAGTAGAATATGCTCAGTTTTCTTGTATTTCCCGAAACTTTTCCTCCCATTAGATGGTGAATTTCTTCGGCTGATACTCGAGAAAAACGTTTCGTTTTAGCGTCAGGTTCCATAACTTTTGTACTGAAAACTGGCGGCCCTCGTCAATCAAGCTGACGTGAGCACGTGCTGAAGATCATGCCACTTTTTAGTCATGCACTGATCACGTGCTGTTCTATTCTGCGCGCGGTAGGGGGTTGTTTACCATTAACCAAAAAAATCCGGAAATTTCGGTTGGTATGTAAATGGAAAGCCTATTTTGGTCTTCAAACGGATTTCTTGAAAGAAAAATACGAATATTCCCAAACGGAAATGTGCGTTCCATTTTCTCATTTCTACCAGTTCCAGGCCTTTCGGCTTGGATCGCTCTGTAAACCCGACAGTTGGGAATGTTCGTTCGAATGGAACACGCACGCATTTGGGTTTTTGATGCGTCCAATTACTGCAGTCGTCGCCGGACCAACCAGTTTTTCCGATTAAATGGTAGACATCCAGATTTATTAACGTTTAAAGGTTTGAGGTTTTTTTGTGTGTCGTTTTAGCTGAGGCCTGGTTAGAAGTTTGTTATCAGTTGAAATTGGTGTGTTCACAGAGTGGTAAAAATATGCTTAACATTAGAATTTTTCGGAGACAAAACACATAAGCTTATTAATCAAAAGATAATTTCCAAAGCAGGTGTCATCATAGATTAAAGTAGTAAGTTAGCTTAAAAAGCTGAATTTGTTTTGTACTAATAACATTTGTGGTGACCTCGCTGCTTCGATCAATGTGTGCGCAGAGAATTTTACTTATTTACGGCTGAACGTTTACGGGAATACCAAATCCGTTGTAGTTATATGTGAAAACAAACAGACAGTAGAATCTAGATAATTTGACACGTCAGGTGAAACAGAAAACTGAGGCTTTCCTGTTCAACCGAGGCAACAAAATTTTGAAGTTGTCAAAGGCCAAATGCTGGAGTTAAAACCGAAAAATCGCTTTTAGTACCAGTTACTGTCAGTGTGGTTACAAGTTACAGATATTCTACTGTCTAGTTTGGAGGAAACGTGCAACATATTTTCAATAGTAAACAACAAACAAGAGAAAAAAAAATGAATTAGTTTGTAATAGTGGTAAATTGTATATATTTTGCGTTATGGAAAGTAAACTAATTGTACTGTGAAGATTATCTGTTAGGATTCAGACAAATCGCTATGCTGCACAACAGTAAATGAGCCGAGTGGTTTGACCAATGTTACTTTTAGCAACATTTAGGATTAGTTAGAATTCATGAACATACCAGATATTACAAGTTTTTTGAAAGTAAAAACTGTAAAATGAATGAGCTGTTTACATGTGTGACAAAAACTTATGTAAGAGGAGCTACAGTGCTCCAGGTTGTTAGTTTGAATAAATTTGTAAGACGAAGTCTTGTGTGTTAAACTGGTTTAGTAACTTTCTGATCATCCATTTCGAAGGGCTAACGCTTCAGCTAATCGAATCCCTGTACGGTGGTCAATTTACAATCCGTTGATCAAATTCATGTTGGTATCTACTAAGCTTTTTTCAAGCAAACTAGTGTGTCAGGCAACAAAATGGGATAAAAAGAGAATCGAACAGATGGAGTCAAACTACAAACACTCCTGTTCTTAGAGTCCGAGTAGGGATAGTAAAGGAAGAGAAACACGCAGGCGCTCGCGTGCAAACTGTCTTCCGTGAGAGAGACGCGTCCCGTGCCCATCTCGAGATATCCCGCAAATGGTTAGCACAAACCTGCATGCCTGACATTTCGTACTGCCCTTCCTCATTTGCGCAAAAAGTGAAACAACTTAACCCAGCTAGTAAAACTGGTAAAAGACAAAGATTATTCGCTAGTTGAATCCTTACCTAAATGCAACCTCGTTCCCAGGGTCTGTCCTCTTCCCACCCCATGGAGCGAGAGAGAGGCAGGAAGAGGAGAGGCCCTGGTAGCGAGGTGGACCTAAATATAGAAAATCCGATTTGATGCAAGATCTTGGTTTTTAGTTTTCACGATGTTGTTTACGTTGGGGATTTTCTTTTAAGTTAAACCAGAAGACAATAATCGATAATGATCATTTATTTTATTCTCATAACCTCCATTTTTAATTAGTATTACAAACTACTGGGAGAAATCCGATTCCGATCACAGTGGGCTTTGACGGGAATGAGGTAAGGGAAAGCAATGCCAGCGGAATTTCCCATTGCCTCAATCAACATAAAGTTGCCCTCAGATTAAGAAACTTCGAGAAAAGACCAAAATTTAAATTATAAGTACCAAACATATTCAACCTGGAAATCCAAAGCAGCAGAAATTTAATCCCATTTTCTGAACAAACTAGATCATTTTTGAGCTTCGTTTCGTTGATAGAAATATATATATTTTGGCTATTTGAAGTAGGGGAAAATGAGACATCGCTCCCCTCGAAACACTGACCCTCTCAGACTGAACAGCAACAGAACACAGTCCGATAATTACACGAGTCAGTAGTCTAATCTTGAATCTAAGCTACCGAGAAAGCACTTCAGTTCGCATGGAATAGTTCACGATTCTCGCGCATTACATTGCCAAAAGCTGCGAGGACAGCATTCCGTGTGGTACGCTCTGTAATGACAACAGGTTAAACCTGTTTCAGTAGGACGCCTGCTGTTGCTGGTAAGACCTGTCATGTTGGCGTCCGTATCTGTCCTGCCAGTTGTACCGCTCCTGTCTGTCCTGTTTTTCAGGTCTGTCTTGTCGATCAAAATGCTGTTGGTTCTGTCGACGGTAGCGGCCTTGGCCTGAAAAGGAAGATAACAATGTGGATTAATGATACACAATCTAAAAGCTGGCTAGAGAAAACAAGGCGTCTATCAGTTTTGTTCGTATTATATATGAAAACCTCGATCAGCGATCGGGTGCTGTGCTTTGGAATATTCCATCCAGTAGCCTGAGAGCAAGCTCATGCTCATTTCAGAGTACATCTCCATGTATTTTCACCGGAAGATACTCGAGACAACATCATTCAACATATGTTGACCAAACGTCGAACGTATTTAGACTTGTTGGCGCCATGATAAAATGCTTGACGTTTTCTTTCGTCGTTCAACACGTGCAGTGGTCTATTTCAGCGTTCAGCGCGGAATGATGCACGTATCAACGTTTGTTCAATAGCAGTCCCAACATTTCAGGAAATGTTGACCCGTGTAACATCAACATTCGTCAGTAATTTCTCCTTCCTCGTCGTCGTTATTGTCGCCGCCGCCGCCGCCGCCACTTCACATACAGTACTAGAATTAGTCATTTTTTTCTCTTAAATCGCCAAAACGCGCGAGGTGCCGAAAGCGTGTATACTCTTACTGACTCTTTCCTTTCAAGACGACGCTTCTGTATGACAGGACAACACAAAAAATACTGCTTTGCTACATGCGGGTTGTGTATTTCTCTAGATATCTAATACGAAATTATTGAAATAAAACGATAATGATGATGATGATGATGATGACGTTTTCAACCGGTGAGGGGCATACCTTGCCTGTCCTTGAACTGAACAAATCCTCCGTGCCTTGTGTCATAAATACGTTCATTGTTTTCGACCAGAGTGCTAACCTAGAAAAAAAAGAACACCATTTTATTACATGCAAAACAAAATTTACGTTTTCACTGCTTTATGGATAGGTACTTGAGCCTGAGCATTAGCTATGCCATGCTGATGAGGCCTAACAACCGAAACAGCTGTCCATTGCTAATGCTTGGCTAATCTTTGCTTTCGTAGATTTAAGTAATGCCGCTACCATGTGGCCTTAGTGCCTTTAGAGTGGCTTCAGCTTACCAAATCACATTAATTTGAGGTATATCAAAATCAATTCAAGTTTACGTAACTCCTGAACCCCAAATAACTCTTGTATGGTAACATTCAGAGGCCAGGTTACTTTTCCTATACCTATCAATTTTTTTCTAAGTCAAATGAGTAAGATTTTCGTCTCCTCGTAACCAGGATTTCCGACAATTTCCAAAGACTGCCGAACGTTATAGAAAATGTCCGAAGACATTCCAACGACTTCTGAACACCTCCGAAGCTAGCTCGAGTTTGTGTCCAGTCCCTCAAATGCAATAGGAACGCGACATTTAAGCACGTTTCGATACAGTTAGAACTCGATATTAAGCGCCGTTTATTGGAACATTTTTCGTCTAACTGAATTGAAATTTTGTTTTTAATGAGTTAAAGAACAAGTCATCTGGAGTTTTGAGTAAGGCGTGAAAAAATGTCCCCGATACGCGAGGTTAACAAGCGTTAGACTCACGCATAATGCGTGAGAATTGGCAGGAATACTTTTCTAAATAAGTCAAGGCTTGTGTGTTGTGCGGGCGGTCTCGTTGTTTCTTACCTTATCAGCCAACTGTAGTGCCAGGCTCTGCAGGAGTGAAGGCTCGGCTCCACGGTGCATCACCACTGTCTGAGTTGGTTCATCCCAGGAAGCCTGACACGTGACCAAAACATAATCTCACTAAGTGAATTCCACTGAACCCTAACCCTACAGATCATGGTAGATCAGAGCAGAGGGCTTGATATTCAGGCCAATGAAAATAAGGCAAAGGCTTAGTTATTCAAAAGCAATTACACTAAGCTAAGAAGACTCGGGACTTTGACTCAGCTGAGCCAATAATCAATCAAAAATCTTAAGAACTGTCTTTGCCTTTGACGCCTCTTTCCTTTGAGCTATAAATTAATTTTTAGTAGAACTTTCAACCAGCATAATTAAAAGCTCATTTACATTTAGATCCTGGAGTAGCCCTTTCGGACAACCTGGCCCAGTAGAACAGACCTTGTATGAATTCTGAGAATGTTTTAATCCACACCCCACCTTAACTTTTACTCAGGACTTTTTTTAATCTTTCTTTTAGGAAGTTAAAGCAGTGACGATGCCAATGTAAAGATGCCAAAATATAAACTAATTTAACTCTCAACCTGTACACTGTTGGCGAAGTATCAAAGACCTGAGAGAGCCTGTAGCTTTCCAGATGCGGTCTAGGATTGGACAATGAAAGAATAGATGATAGAACACAAACAATACCCCGGATAACAAAAGAAGCTACAGGACACAGGGACCAATGAAAATACAGGTCTGGAAGAGGTACAGGATTACTCAAAGAACTGAAATGCTGTTGAAGGTTAGAGCAGGTCGAAATTCACTTATATCGGTTCACGTTGCTGTTCGAAGAGCTCAAGGAGGGCGGCAAAGAAATGAAACTAACTGTGTAACTAGATTTGCTTAGTAAACCCATTGCTTTGTTGTATAACTTCATATCAAAAGCTTCCACGATAAAGCACCACAGTTAATGAACTAAGAAGAGTGGAAACATTATAACATTATAACATTTGATAAAATGGCCATCACTTTAACTTCAAGATTAGTTTAAGTAATTCACAAAAGAAAAAGAAAGTAACTCTTGAAAAACCTGTAATTCCTCGTTGATGATCATTTTGCTGATGGTGCTATGTACCACAGCAGGAGGTAAATCAAACATCTCAGCCAATGTGTGAAGACTAAAGATAAAAACAAACTGGGGATTAGAGTGTTTTTTAATTGTTTTAATAGTATAATAATATACAGAGCATAAACAACATCTGTGCAAGAGGCAACTTTAAATTACACACTCAAATCAGAAATCGATAAACTATGTTGTGTGATGTATTGTTTCTCTTCCTTTTTTTTATCATATGTGGTGCAATAAGCATTAGTTAAAGGAAAGTGTAATAATATTTTGTCGAAAAAGACAGCAAATATTACGCTTATAGCTCTGGAGGCCAAAGAACAAAAATCAAAGGTAAATGAGGCAGTTTAGGCAGAATAAAATGAATGTATGTGATTACTCCATTTAATAGCCCTGGCTAAATTGGATGTTCCTGTTAAAATACTGAGTTAAATAAATAAATAAATAAATAAATAAATAAATAAAATAAACAAACAATTTAAACAATTAACAACTAAAGATCAAGTGAACATAAAAGGACCAACAGCTGCCATCAAATTGTATCCGCTTCCATGTCTTCATTCTGACCAGAACAGAATCAGGGTTTTATTGCCAGTGTGCAACACTGACTGTCTTTACAGCAATACACTAGGCATCCTTGCCAACCAAAAATGCTTCAATATTATTCTTATTACATTATGATGATGTTACATTACCTTAATGAATCGTACACACTGTTGTAAGTAAACAGGTAGGTTCTCAGGCTTTCTTCTTGAATTTTCCTTTAACATAGACACGTGTACAGAAAACATTTAAACTATGAGCGTGAGACCCAAGAGCCAGTACATAGCACATTGTAAGGGCCTTAAATCAGTTGTTGTTCATGCTCTGCTTCTAAGTAGCTTATGACCACTAAGAACATTTTAAGTTTTCTTGTAAATTTCATTAATAATTCATAAGACTTACGACCAATCTATGGGCAGTATTTGAGTCACATGTATACCTCTCTAAACCCCAATACAAATCCTTAACTTTCATAAAACAGTCCTGCTCTGCTAATTAATATGCATTAACTTTGATACAGATCTCTATGATTTACATGACAAACACGACAAACACAATCTATTGTTTCATTTCACAAGATAAAATATTCGTGTCCGACCTTTATGGGCTTTAAAACAGCTCGCTTGCGGCTCACCCTTTAAATGCCCATAAAGGTGTCCCGCTCATATTTTATGTATTACTAGCCCCCCACCCCCTCACCCCCAGCTTCCCATCCCTGCCCCCCTCCCCATCAGTTTTAGCCCCAAGTGACATAGCAATCTAGTTTGCGTCCACTCAAAATGCATGTTATACAGGAAGTTTATCACCTTGAGGGAAAACAGATAATTACTTGCATTTCATCCTTATTGGTGCCTATTAAAGACTCCTGTCCAATGACAAGCAAGAGATCCAATCACAAGTGATGTTCAAGGTGTTGGATCACCAGACAACTTAATGCCATAAGTTCAATTATCACTGTATGTCAGTCAAACTTCCTTGAACATACTGCTACGTGTATCTCGAAAATTGCCCGGGGTAAGAAGCGGCTGCCATTGTTATTTGAAATTTGATCTTCCATACGGGTGACTAAAACCTTTCTCTCTACCACTCCCAAGAGACTCGCTGTTAGTAGATTATGATTGGTTTATTATTTCTGAAGACAACTAGAACAAAAGGAGACAAAAAACCCCTCTAGGGAGGCAGGGAAGGAACAAACAAAAGCTAAGATCGGGATTATTGGTATTGGATCAAAATCGGCAAAGTTCGTAGGTGTTCGTATTCTCTTGTTACACTCACTCATTCACTCACTCACTCATTCACTCAATGTGGTTACAAAGTGGCTTCGCCTCCATAAGGAGGCAGTAAGCCACAAAAAATTACCTTGTCAACATTTCCTGTACTTGTTCTGTTTGGCGGAACAGTTTCCACACCTATGAGAAAGAAAGACGTGAAAACAGTAAATAAATAAATAAATAAATAAATAAATAAATAGAAACATAAATTGCAGGACTAAAATTGTGGATTAGTTTTCTCAAATGAAGTCTGGATAAAGAGTGGCTGCAAGAGGCTGCAAGAGGCTACAAGAACCTGGAAGCTTTTGCCAGATAAAACAACGAATTTCAACATTTCACAAGCACAGCTGCTAACTCCTGGGAGTTTGACTCAATGGAATTTGCCTCAGATAACAGTTTTGTAAACTGGTGCTATCCACATGCAGAGCATTACTAAACAGCTAATCTCAGGCAAACAATTAGGCAAGAACAACTCTGCATTCTTGTTTTACCTTAACAGCTAAAATATAATCCTGCATCGTTTCCAGTCTCCTTTCTTCATGGCTTTGGATGCAGCCACTACGTGTTCACGCATGCTCTCTGGAGGACCTGAAATTCCAAAATGACAATTTTAATTGCCTTAAATCAAAGAAAAAAATATAGTCAGCCCTCTCCTTAACGAGGCTTTTTAAGGCTGACACCACTCTAACATGGACAATTAAAGTTGGCCCATACCAGCCATACATCAGTCATTTCTAACTCCCTTTAACATTGTTGCTGGCCCCAGTGGTATCTGTGTTATCCACACCTGACTGCGTTTTAACAATGCAATTACCATAGAAGCATTAAGTGAGTTTTGCATTCCTTTTGTGTTCCCATAAAAACAAGAGGCTCAAAGAATCGGACTCAATGCATGTTCTTTAGAGCACAAGCGGCAATTTGTGACTGAAGATAATACTTTGTGCCTTAGGCCAAAGTAATAAGCTTAAATTCCAAAACAGAAAGAAACAACTTTTTACTTACCAACCAAAGTTTGCTTTTCACTTTGTCGCAACTGGTAGTGGAAACTCTTACTTAAGATGCGAGGTCTGTAATCATATGCATGAGCTGAAAAAGGAGAGGGCATCAAGTTAAAGTAAACAGTGGATACCTTGGGTTGTCATCACTAGTTGGTTAGTGGAAACAGATATTATTAAAGTGTGTATGTGAGGAAGACAAGAATATCTTGACATAATTAGCACATGTAGGTCTTTCATCACTGAATAAACTTGTCAGGTAACCAATCTAAAATCTCTTCGCTCCAAAACTTGAGTTTGAGTTCTATGATGAGTTCTAAAACTTTTGGGCTGGTGCACAATGTACCAAGTGCATTGTCAGTCTATTGTTTTTTTTTCATTGTGTTTGGTTTATTGTATCGTTCCCTTGTATTGTTTCTCCATTGTTGTGTGCTTTGTGATGTCTCCTGTGAAAGCTTGTGAACTTGGTATTATGGTGCACCAGCCAACTTTTGAGTCTATGGACTCAAAATGCTGTCGTAACAAGTAAGCCACTAAGAGGTACATTTTCTCCCTGTGGCGCTATTTACTCTCCCGTAAAAGATGGTTTGAACTTTTGAACTTCTGTGCAGAAGCTCTCAAATGAAAGCTACTGAGCAGTACTTTCCAGTGATACTGCATATTATGTGGTGCAGGGTGGCTCTGACTTTTGAGTTTGCGGATGATATCCTTACGTGTGGGCTCTCAAATGAAAGTTAATCAAGAGTAATTTCCAGTGGTACTGCATATTATTACATGAAGCAAGGTGGTTCTGAATTTTGAGTTAGTGAATGAAATCCAAATGAATTAGCATCACCTCAAAAGCAACATTAATTTATTTGATTGCGTATTCAATGGCATGGTTTTCAATAAGTTTTGAAATAGTTGTCTGAGCTAACTAAAGTAGGCGTCATCCTGATGACAAAGTAGGCGGTGATTTTTGCTGGTTCCTGGCTTCTAACGTAATAGTGGGGTTTTGATTAAGAATTGTAGTAGCAGGAGAATAGTGTAAAGTAACAGGAGAATTATTAGGAAAGATTATTATGAAAAGGCAAAGCTCTTCTAGGGAGGAAGTATCAAGTGAAACTTAGCTGGAGAATTCTGCATAGTAGCCGAAGATTTCTCCTATTATTAATGCCTAATGAACACCCTGCAATAGTGCTCCATTTGGTATATGTCCTGTTTGTTTTGTGCTATTCTGTTTAGGTCATCTTGGGAGCTAGACTGCCGACCGGTTAGCTTAGTGGTAGAGCACCGGACTACCGTGCGGGAGGTCGCGGGTTCAAACCCTGGCCGGACCAACACTCAGGGTCTTTAAATAATTGAGGAGAAAGTGCTGCCTTTGTAATGACATCTGCAAATGGTTAGACTTTCTAGTCTTCTCGGATAAGGACGATAAACCATAGGCCCCGTCTCACAACTCTTCATAATTGATTCTGTGGGACGTTAAAGAACCCACGCACTGTTCGAAAAGAGTAGTAGTCCCCGGTGTGGTGGTCTATCTCTACTAGAATGTGGTTATGGGGGAGGGATTTGCAGTTACGGGCCTACAGAAATTGGCGCAAGCTGTTGTAGTGTCCCTGCCAGGTCTCTGGCGAAGACTATAAATCATAAATCATAAATCAGCTTAAAAAAGGCTTGACTTTTCTTGTGCAAAAACAATCTTTCATACTACCATGCTAAGTACTTTCTTTCGATGACGATGGCACATGAATAACACTGAAACATAACTAAGGTACATACCAGCCATCCATGGGATCTCCATTAACATGGCTGAAGTTAAGTAAACACATTCCAGTAGCTCCAAGTTTATGTGCATATGAAATGGAACCTGGCATTTACAGAAAAACAGATTCGAGTAAGTAAACTTGTTGGTTCGCACATTGAAAAACGAGCAAGTTTGAGGCACAGTCTCTGATTATTCACTCGTACACATCAATTTCACTGATCAATACACAAAACCGAAGCCATAAGGATCTCATGTCACAAAAGTATTTATGTTTTACTAGAGCACGTTATTTTTTTTCCTTCTAAAGCCTGGGGAAAAGTATGTTGAAAGGAAGCTGACATTTGATTGACTTATTTCTGTGTTCTACATGACAAATAATTCTTGATTTTATGAGAAATTGATACAATCTTACTTGTTAATGTGGTGGCGTCACGGAGTCTCAGGGACCGGAGCTAATTTACATGTAATTTAACTTGAAAACCAACTTATAAATACTGTTGATCTGTACGGAAATCGAGGGACCTGGTTCATTGTAACCTTTGACAGAAAGTATAAATATTGCTTGGATTTTCAGTTGCTTTAGATGGATTACACTGCCTAACATTGTATAACATTGCACTGTAATATTTACATTTGTATTGTCACTTTAATGTTTTAAAAAGCAAGCACAGCAAAACAGGCTGTAAAGTTTATTATCAACCAGCTTTACTGCCCACACCTGCATTTCCTTGCTAAAGCATGAATGAGTTGGTTCATCCCTTGATCCCACCAAAATTTTATTCAGATAAGACACCATTTTTGGTTGAAAAACAAAGGCGTTCGATAATGCTACGTGAAAGAAATGCAAACGAATTCCCTTGAACCAACCAAGCTTTTTACAAGCAAGCTTCACTGTTAAGTTGTTTGGAAATATTAAAACAAAGATTAAGGATATAAAAGCACAGTACAAATTAACATTTGAACCTGTAAAGCCAGAAGCGCTCAAACAGAAAGTCTACAGCCATTGGGGGATGATTTGCACTGAGTGGTATGTGAAGGCAGGGATTTCTTCACTATGAACAAACTGATTTCCACTGTCGAGTATTTCTTACAACCTCTTCTTTCGATTTACAGTTTTAACAAAGCACAGTTTTGCTTCTTGGTTTCATGTCTGACTCTGACAAGGCTGCCACTACCTTGGAAATGGCGCAAAGGATATAAATGCAAATTTGACACAGGATACGGGAAGATGCCTTGGTGGTGCAATGGCATCATGCGTATGTGCAATGTGAGACACTTCCATTGGTCGAAGTAATTGCAAATCAATAAATCAAAGATAAATCAATAGAAGAATCGATAAAAATTTCATGCAATCCTATTGGCCCACTTTGCAATTTGCGCCTACAAATCTACCGCATTTTTTACCGTGGTGCCACAGGCATCCCACGGAAAAATCCCCACTTTCAAAGAAAATTTCACTCCCTCAAAACTACATACATACATACATACTTTATTAGCATTCCCGAAGGGGTTTTCCGATACCAACTTACAATTCTACTTTAAAAAGTCTAAAGATCTAAAAGTCTTAAATAGGTTACTACTAAAATATAACTAGATTTCACATTTCTGCAAACCACTGATTATTAAAAACATCAAATTGGCATATGGTAATGATATGCTCATCAGCAATTTGATGAAAACTTACCTGTCTTCTCTTCTCTATCTTTTCTTGTTCTGGAGTTCTTTCATATTGCCTTTGTTGCATTAAACCCTAAAAAATAAAAAGAACCAAAAAAAAAACCATAATCACATTATTTAAAATGCCATAAAGGTTGTCTTCAGAACTGGATGACTCCATACGAATCCTTCTGAATTTGATTTGCATGGAGTCATCAGAGTAAATCAGTGTCAATATCTCAGAGCACATTGGCCCTTACATGCTGATTTTTGGTAAGTTAGCATTTTTCAACTTGCTCTTTCTGAAAATCACAACAATATCCCATAATTAAAAAATTCTAATATTTTTGACATTACACTTTAGGACTCTATTGAGCAACCCTCAAGCCTTGTCTAAGTATTAGTTGTCTCATGCTATTGAGAGCTGCATACCTGGGCAAGAAGTTCTTTGGCTCTGCCACTGGACTGCACATCATGCAAGGCATTGTGGGCATCCTTGATCATACCATGTCTGAACGCACACAAGCCAAGTTGAACCATTGTTCTGTTGTAGAGAATCTTTAAAGAACAAAAACAACAACAAACAACACAGTGAAAATTTGGGAAATTCGACCCATGCACTGCAATAATTGCATTTTATTCTATGAAAGATGTACCCATGTAAAGTTGTTTAAGCTACAGATTGGATAACAACCAATTGTATTTTGAGCAATGAGGTTACCCTCCAACATTTTGTTAGAATTCCCAATCAGTTTTTAAAGCTAAGTTTTGTTGAGGTCTTTTAATTACAAAATTCGCCCCTATGTGGAATGAATTCAGCGCTGTTTGGCAGGGTTGTAACATTTGTGCCTCAGCCAGAAATACTGCAAATGTGGCTCCACTCACTAAATTAATGTGGTGGTCTCTTTTAATTGATTTGTTTTCAGTTACCCAGTGTTTGTTACAAACCAAAAAAATGTATTGCTTGTGGTGGGCTTTTAGCTCAGTTGGTAGAGCACTGCACTGGCATCCCAGAGCTTGACGTAAGTTGAGTTAGAATCCTGCACAAACCTGAGCCTGACAGCCAAGGATTGGCCTTTAAAATGTCCAATGCATCAACTACAACATTGCCCTTCCACTGTTGCTGAGCTAATTAGCTAAGCTCTCCTCAGAATGAGCTGTATGTTTCTTTACTAAGGCTACAGGCATGCAAGAACCTTGTGGCCAACTCTCACGAAACATGCAGCAGCAAACTAGACATCAGATAGTCTCAACATGAGACTGTTCTAGCATCCCTTGATCTGCTGCTTGATTTACCACATCTGTAACACTGGGCTTAGTAACTAGTCATACTGAGCTTGTGTGAAACATGCGGAGACCGTGATGCCACTAATAAGAGCCCCCCTTCCTCAATCCCTTAATATAGGTCCTAAAAAGTCCTATGAAATTAAAATAAGTCCATGTTCATTAGCGTAGATGTACATTTTTATTTTGAACAAGAAATTCTCAAAGAATTTGCAAGCGGCCTTTTTGACCATGCGAGCCAGATCAATGCATAGGATATAATTCCAGTCGACTGTAATTCAAAAGTAGTGCGTTCTGTTCATACTGTACTGAGTGCGGTCTGTGGTTCAATTCCCCACGTAGTCAAGTTTTGTTTTTCTTTGTTCTGTTTTATTTTTCTATTCCTTTTCACTAGATTTTCTTTTCCTTTTGTCATCGCTTAAATTGTAAGCTGACTTTGCAATTTAACACGGAAAAATGGTGAGCCGATTCTATGGATATTCACTTCTCCAAAAACCAACGCCAACTTCCGGTGAAGCTTGACAAGACACTGGCACTTCGATTTGTTTGACAGTTTGAAAGAGATCCGTTGACCAGTTTCCCGAAGATAACTGATATCTCCAACAGTGAAAAGAAAAGCCACGTTCAAACAATGCCACGCAATCAAAAAGAGCTGCGTTTTGGTTTCGCTTCCGGTATTGCACCATCACTAATACTTAGTCCACCACTTGGTCAATACTAGTTTAGCATCAAAACCCGGTGAAAAGGAACGCTCAAATAAATTTGTTTCCTAAAAGAGGTACGTTCAAGTAATTCAATTCTGACTAAACATTTCTCTTAGAAAGACTTTTTCTTACTCTGACCTCTAAATAAATATTTTTGTGCAAGAGCCTTTCAATGTGCGTTAATTAGTCGACTGCGAACTAACACAAAACATCGCTTCGTATTCTATGGCCCCTTCTGTTTCTTAACAATAACGAACAGTTTAATCTTGAAATACACAATAGTTTGCTCTCTCTTCTGGTGTAAAAGTTAATCCTTAACAAGAAAATACAACGTGAGTACAATACTTTTCAAGTTGGTAAAGTTGTATAGCAAACTGTATACCAGAAATGCATTTAAAACCGTGGCTGTATGCTGAAATTGCTACTCACTCATAGAGAAATGGCAGTTTTATTTTACGGTCAACGCAAAAATGGTTTTCGAATTTGAAAAAACCTGACGGGATGTTCTTGTCTGGAGCCATCAAAAACTGACCAAAAACCTGACCGGATGTTCTTGTCTGGAGCCATCAAAACCTGATCAAAAACCTGAGGGGACGTTCTTGCCTGGAGCCATCAAAAACTGATCAAAAACCCGAGGGGCCGTTCTTGCCTGGAGCCATCAAAAACTGATCAAAAACCCGAGGGGATGTTCTTGCCTGGACCCATCAAAAACTGATCAAAAACCCGAGGGGACGTTCTTGTCTGGAGCCATCAAAAACTGGTCAAAAACCCGAGGGAATGTTCATGCCTCAGGAGCCATCAAAAACTGATCAAAAACCCGAGGGAACGTTCTTGCCTGGAGCCATCAATTATTATAGCTCTGCAGTGTCAAGGATCAGATTTATTAATCACTACCAACATCAAGGCAATGATGGCTTACACTCCCTAAAACTATTTTAATTCAATCTATTAACTTCCTTTGTTTCTAACAAACAGACAGTTCTGGCACTAAAAGCTGTCAAAATCTGCAAATCATACTTGATCAAAACATAGCATCTCAAAGGAAAAAAACTTTAGTCACAAATAATATTATTATGCATTAACTTTCATCTTTGAGATTTACTGACCAGGCTCTTTTTCTTCTTCTTCAGTCAGTTCAGATTCCACCTGCAAATGATAACAATAGTAATAAATGTCATTATATTATTATGATGATTATTATGATGACGATGATTATATTTCGCACCACAGGTTGGTATTGCTGGTATTGATTCCCTTGATCATCAAGATACATCCCATAGCCTTAGGTGTCAAGGGTTATCATCATCATCATCATCATCATTATTCAATATTAAATCTCAAAGGAGGAGACCTCTACCAGTGACAGTGGTTTAAGGAGAGTCCTCTGTAAAATAATAAAAAAAATTACAATGATAAAGAAATTTTAAAATTAATTAAAAATAAATTACATTGAAAATTAATATACAACTACAAGGGACAAAAATGGAAACAAGAATAAAAACTGGATGCTGAAAAACTTTACTATTAATTATTTCCTTTCTAAAATTATTTTATCTATGGGCTTAAAAATTTCAATTCATTAGGAAAGGAATCCTGAGTTTTCATAGCACTCGCTCCGATTCGCTCCGACGAAGGGCTAACGCTCGAAACGTCAGCTAATCGAATCCCTGTACAGTGGTCGTCAATCTGCAACTATGTTACACAAAATTAATGATAATGTTATTATTGAGTCCTGAATCCAACCATGAACATGAGATTTCCTGTTTGACATTGCAGCCAGTTTACCCACAGAAATTAATAGATTATGAGCTTATATCAAAACTGTTTCTGTACAATTACTTCTAGACCATTCCAAGCATAGCAAGAGACATGACACTGTCTGACATGAAAAGAAAGAAAAAAAGAAAGAGAAATGGAAAGCATGAGAGAAAGCAATTAGGAAGCTATTCAGTCTTGTCACTGAATCTATCTAGTCTCCAGTTAATGACAAACCTTGTAGTACAGATGCTCAATGTCCCGCAAATAAATTCTGCAGATTTCTGACCTTGAGCCATTAACTTCCAGGTAGCTATATAGCCTTGTAACATGGTAATGAGCTCACACACTTTTTCTTCATCCCTGAGTCTATAATAAATAAACAAGACAATTCAGTGGTAGAAATCAGGGGTTTACCAGTGTATTCCAAAGTATGAGTTGATGTAGAAGATGAAGGGATCAAAATTTCATCCCC
>JAEMWC010000108.1:1207500-1307500 GCA_016490735.1 Pachyseris speciosa
CTCTACCAGCAATGAAATTAAGACTAGTTATTCTTGCCACATCTCTGCTTTCATACAGGTGGCCATGTTAGGATTGTAGTCAAAGATGGATGAAATAATGTTAAAAAGATTAGCTTCTCTGTCATACCAACACCTTTTGTGGTACAAAAGAGCCTATAGCTTTTAAGCTTAGCCATTATGAGGGGAGCAGGGTTGGCGCAGTGGTGAGAGTGCTCACCTTCCACCATTGTGTCCCGGGTTCGATAATGTGTGCCATAAGTGGGCTGAGTTTGTTTGTTCTCTACCCTGCTCTGAGACATTTTTCTCCAGGTACTCCAACATTTGGTTTGATTTTGATTCCACTTTATTTAGAGTTGATTTGATTATTTTTGTCTCCTCAATTGGTAGTCAAGAGCATGCATCTGTGCTAACACAGCAAAGAACTGACTAGCAAACTGTGTCTGATGAATACTGACCTTTTTGCCCCTGTATGGCAGAGAGGATCTCATGCAGTTTCTTCAACACAACTTGGTGAGTGATTTCTGTGTCTTTAGGGAAGAGTTGCTTGGCTTTATCCTTAAGGAAAAAATTGATAATTTTAAATTATTCAGTAATTTAGTTTTGACTTGTCTGGGGTGAATCTGATCAGCTGATTGGCTGTTTTACTACTAAACAATCACTAAAAGTCACTTCTGGATCAGCTCTTTTGCCCTGGTCAATTTGAGAAGAAAAGTTTGTCGTAATTTGTACATTCCTCTGTTAAGTATAGAAATAGAACTTGTTTTCAACCTTATTCAATTGTTTTGCCCTATAGTTCTGTTGTGCTAAGAAGACTTGAATTTTTTCCTTCTATAACAGAAAAGGCTTTGTTTACAGCATACAGCATGTCAAAAATATGGTTTCTAAATTCACTGCCAATAACTGTCAAACTCAGGAGTGCATGTGGGCCTGCATTGCCTGTTTTGACAGAACATACCGCAGCAGTCAAATGAGAACCCTTGACTTCAGTCCATCCACCCTCATCATTTTCATCTTCTTTGGGTTTTGATTTAATTGTCTTTTTTTCTTTGATCTTTTTCTTCTGTCTTCCTTTGTCCTCTGGACCTTTGTCCCTTTGTAAAAGGCACAATTATCAATTATTATTTCCTTGATATGTTTCCTAAAATGGCTTCTACAGTCAATTATTTGCCCCCTCAATACTCCACCCTTGGACTTCACTGTGAGTTCTCTAGCAGGCAAGGGTCACTGGTAGTTGCTGCCTTAATGACTCCAGTTATGCTGCCCAATACCACACTACAAAACAGTCTTTGACAGAGCTGGGCAGCTCTTTGGTCACTGCTGTTCTACATGTAGTGCAAAATGCAATTAAAGGAAATATTTCATCTATTTTGCAATTGAGTGTTTTAGGTCAAAGGTAAGTGATTGATACACAAGGGTAATAACACAAGAAATGGTTACTTACATGAACCTAGAGTAAATAAACCAAAAACTGAAAAGGGAGAGAGAGTAATGTTCTGTAGAGCTAAAGCTTTATTGAATGTTACCTTATTCTTACTAATTTCTGCACAGACTTAATTTCACCAAAAATCTTAAGGCATATTTAGAAGAGTATTTAATTTTGAGATTTTTTATGGCAGAAAAAAGGACCGCTGTGCATTTAATTTTGTGATTTCATTGTTTCTTTGATCTCACAAAAACATGCATAGTAAATGTCAGTTAATTTAGAAGAATTTTTCATTACTTGAAGGGTATTCCGCAAAAGGGGCATATATCGCTTTTTTTCCTTTCTTCCAAAATATCTCTAAAATCACTCTACTTTGGCATACAGACTGGAAATGGTGTCAGAAATGAAGTTCTGAACTTATTTTTGTAATTAGAAAGCTAGGATCTGAAGGATTAGCTTACGACTTTTGCCCAAAACCTAAGAAACAGAAACAAAAGGATCAGTCTGTTTGCCAAAGTAGAGTGAATTTAGAGAGGTTTAGATTTTGAGGCCAAAAAGCAATATGTGCCCCTTTTGCGAAATGCCCTTCAACTGTTCTTACTACTAACTTGGTAACAGAAACAAAAGAAGCCACTTCAAGTACACGCCTCGTTTGAGCAACTGGTTCAAAACTTTAGTACGCTAAACATACAGCTGTAAAATTTGCATTGTTTATTGAATATGTAATATGGTTTTAAATTTCATGATTTTAATTTTCATGCAGTCTATTACATTAGAGAGTATTAAATTTTGCCAATTTTTTTGAAACCACAGTAGTGAAATAAAGCTGAAGTTCATTATAAGATTGTTTGAGACAAACCAAAGCACCAAGATACAGTGTACAATAGTTATACCTGGTGCTCACAAAGAAATGTTTCATAGCTTCTGTTGCATACTAACTCCCCCCCTGAAAGGCATGGCAGTGCTCTTGCAGGGTCTACATGTATGCTTGGCAGCTTGTTAATATTGTTACATGGCAGGCTGATGTATGGCGAAGTTGAACACCATGTGCTTCAACAACAACTTAATTTATCACGCCAAGTAAGAGCATACAATAAACAAGCAACACTGGTAACAATTAAGAGCGCCTATAGGAACAGGGTAACACCGCAACGTCCAAGAGACTTACTTCTTTATGAACATTGATAATGATAGTACTTGACCTCCCTCATCACCAATATCAGTGTCAGAGTAATCTGACTCATCATCCCTGCTGGGCCAATCACTGTCATCATCGCCAATACCATCATCATTGCCAGCCTAAACAAACATGAACCAACAGTAACATCATGTAGGTTGAACACCAGAAGATATTGATCCTTCAAGAAACTAATAATAATAAATTGGGTCCTAAGCAAGGTTCTTGCAAACCATTGCTAAAAATTATCTTTAGGGCCTGGTAACAACTATAAAATTTTACGAAAAGGTACACCTTTTTAAAAATTCGACATCTGGTGTGTTTTCTTTAAATTTTGTCCTGCCTCGTGAGATCAAGAGGTTTTTGATATGCCAAAGTGAATATCAATATTAATTATTAATGTTCATGCTGTTCTCTTTTCTTTTATTCCTTATAAGCGACTTTCTTCAAAGAAAAACCAGTATTTCTTTGATTCCATTATGGTGATTCTCAACTGTAGGAGGGCTGATAGTTGCTTACTTCAGTTGGCTTGACAGGTTTGCTCTCAAGTCTATTGAAGCCTTTGTTTTGATGAAGTCGTTGGTTCCTGTGAAACCACCATTGAAAATTGTCATCTTTAATCTTTAATTAGTTAACACAATTGCCTCTAGCAAGCTAATCTGGCAATGGACAGTCAGTTGTCATCTAAAGCTGCAGAACAGGTTGGTTTTGGATGGAGTTGTGCTTCCTGTCGATCTACTGCACACAAGCTCCTTCCAAATGCAATACACCAATTTCTACCTTGATGAGATCAGTGACTTAAACATCACTTCAATCCACTTTCTCGACGAGGCAAGGGTAACGAAGGCAACCATGAACAGGCGTTACGGTAATGCAACCATTGGAAGTCCTGCATTTGAAATTTAATGGTCCGCATCTTACGCCAACTTTACTATAAACCTCATGCATTCATGTGTTGGAGTCAACTGTGCTGATATTATTGAAGGTATGTCAATTATGGTGACTGGCTCCTCTTTTTTTTTGAGGAAGCTGTCTACATAACCAGGCGAAATGGGTCAGTTGCATTTGAGAGAGGTGACACTATGATTATGGATAACTCAGTTCATTTCATCATGAATGATTTACCAACATGGGTTTGAGAGACCATCTTGGCGAACACGGGGTGAACCTACTAACCAGCCTGCCTACTCTCAGCACCTAAACATGTGTGAGCTTTGTTTTCATCAAATCATAGTATTTCTAAATCGTAATCAGTTGCTAGCAGAAAATGAGATGGAAATTGCCATCTGTGAGGCCTGCAACAATATTTCACCACAAAATTTAGTAATTGGTTACTTTAGACGCTGTGGATACTTAATGTAGAAATGGACATAGTCCAGTAGTACGTAAAAACAAGACAAAAAGAACTTGACCTGCAACAGTGAGAATGTTCGTGTATCTAAAAGAAAAGAACAAACATCTTGATGTATAAACCACAGCTGGTGATCCATGTTGGAAAATAAAGAAACATCAGTTTCTAAATTATATGCCATGTAACCCCTTCTTGGGTGCAAAAATCAATGAGCTTGCATCAAAAAGTAGTAAACAATTTCCAAACTGGTACAAAGTGGGGTTGACATACTACCATTACAACAGTGTCAAAGGTCAAAACAAAACTTGAATACTGAACATCATGGCACGTAGGGTGGAATGCAAAACCAGATCCTGATTGGACACAACAAGAGCAAATGCACCAAGGGTCCATGAAAAGGGGCTTCTTTCTGTCCATGTTGTGATAAGTATCCCAAACTATGAGCAGAGATACAAGATCTCAAGATCTCAAGTATTGAAGGAGTTGGAGACAAGGCAAGAGAAATGGAAGAATGAATTTGACATATTTCAAGCAGCAAGAGAAAGGGCGGCAAGTAGCTGTTTCAAAAAAATGTCCTGTTTGTTTTGGTATTTTCCTACTACTGTCAGAGTGGACCGACTACGTGATTGGGTGGTATTTCCCGGAGCAGTCGGCGGACTTGGTTGGTTAATAGATTCAAACTCCACTGTATAAACTCTAACACCTCTAATTTCAAATGGTTCAGCTGGTTTGTAATGATAACATGCTTCAATATAATTAACTACACTTCCAACTGATGCAAATTCTAAAAGCACTGCTGCTCCTGACATGTCAAATGCACCTGATTCATCTCTACTATAAGAATCAAATATTTTGAATAAATTGCTGTAAACTTTAACAATCAATGGCTATTGTATTACATTCAGTAGCCAGTATACAAAATGAGTACATCATGCCTCATATATAAAAGAAAATATGAACTCCAAGGATCTTCTAAAAAAAGATATGGCAGCAAATCCGGCTAAGCTTTCACTTTATTGTAAGTTAAATGTGTTGCCGAATATGGACGCACACACCGGTTGTTCAGAAAGAAGCAAACGTGTTTGTTGAGTGCATCTCGAGAGCAAACTGTACAAACAATTTCCAGTGTGCAAGATCTATTAGCCATATCAGCATTCTGAATTCCTTTGTGGTGTTGATAAACAATGGAAATTTTCGCTACACATTGTTTTCCTCGGTTTCACCAAAAATAATGCTAGATTACGAGAAGAGAGAGCACAGATAGTTTTATTGGCATCAATATTCACAACAGCAAGCTGGGGGTCATACTACCAGGTCCTGGGTTTGTCTCCATGTCATTGGCAAGTCGAATTAATGTATCAGTCAATTCCAAAAGCGCCCATTCCCCCCCCCCCCCCCTCCGGCTGTGTTTCCAGTTTAGACAGTTAAATGCCCCACTGTCAGTGCCTCAAAAAGCTAGCTCAAGGGCAAATCAAGTGTAAATCACTCGTTGCATGAAGCAGTTTGGCACGCTCCCTGCTCATAATAAATATTTTACTCAAAAATTGCTTACCTTTTTCAAACCAAATCCGCAAAATTATGTGCCAAAACTCTTTTCTGATCTCTTTTGTCGGCACCCCAAACTTCAAATAAGGGCATATCAACTGTATATTTAGTAAACAACAGAAAACCTACGCAGAATATTGATGTGAAGGGAGCGGTGAACGAATGAATATTTGGTGCAAAAGACACGCGAAACCCTTAAGCTGGTGACCACCGACCAATGTTTAGCCAATAGCCAAATGTCCCAACGTGCGGGACAAATTTCAGATCAAATACCCAGGGTATGCCCGGGGGGGGCGGGGATAGGCGCTTTTGGAATTGACTGATACATAATGCAGGAATATAGAGGCATCTGTGTAAAACACAAACGATTCCTTTTCGAAATTTCATAACTGAGAACTTTTCAATACTGGCAAATAAATCGCTTTTAACAGTAAGAGAGAACACCAGAATTTTCCCTTGAAGCATCCTGGAAATTCCTTGACTGCTAAATTAACGGAGTGCATGCCCACGACTTGCCTGTATTCTTGAAACTACGAAATAAACCTCGTAAACAGAAAGTTCTCATAAACGCTTAGTTTTTCTCAAAGATAGTTCTGTTTTGCTCAAGGTTTTCTCATTTTTGCTCAAGATATTCTCAATTCGCAAGGTTGCTCCAAGGTTAAGAGGGACACACGGGCTCGTTGATCGAGATCAGTTCTCCTGACCTTACTGTCGATCTCCGCTCTCGTGCAATGTATTTTTGTGTAAAACAACAGAACAACGATCTAATTAAGTTACGTTCTTAAGGGACAATTACTTACCTTTTAATAGTTCTAAACTGTAAGACAACATCCACGACCAAAGAACAGATGGGGGCGGGAAGAGGAGAGACCCTGGGAGCTAGGCTGGGAACAAATAGGAGTCGGATCGTCGGATACTGGGACGGATGTGTAATTTCTGTCAACATTTCTTTCTTCCCATTCACAAATAATTAGCTTTCATAGCTTCATAGATTCTCTAATTATATAAAGCCTCAATTTTTTTCAAGCTTTATTTTCACTGCGAATTGCGGAATTGAAATGAAATGAAGAAGTGATCCTCGCAGTTATGAACGCAATTAATACAATAGTGTAAAGAAGCGTGAAAAAAATATTTTTAAGCGTCTTCTGACGCAATTGCATAAATTGCGTTCACAACTGCGGGGATCATTTCTTCATTTAAATAACATAGTATAGCTTCATCGACGTATCCATCAAAAATAATAGAAATAAACTGGTAAAGTGAAGATTTCCTTGTATAGGTCTTAAGGGGTGGATATTTGAAATAATTTCACGCCATTAGGGATGTCGTAAACTTTGAAGCTAGTCCTCAACGAGCGTTCTCATAAGCGCTACCGTTTTAACCACTTCCGGAATTTCGTGGGACAACGGATGAAAACTTTCATTTAATTTCTTTTTTTTTTTTTTTTCCTTAAATTTATTGGGTTTCAATTATAGTACACAAATAATCTATTAAGGGAAAATAAGCAAAACCCAAATGGACGAGCACGAACGAGACCAAGGGACCCATGCGAGGTGCCGCCCATATAGAAAATACAATTAAAAAAATCTAAAAACTAAAAACTTACACAAATGATATCAGCATGCGAACTATTATTAAAAGAAAATTTGGTTTATCAACGGAGTTGATAATGTAAATTGACCACCGTACAGGGATTCGATTAGCTGACGTTTCGAGCGTTAGCCCTTCGTCGGAGCGAATCGAGGAATTGTGGGTTGTGTATGGTTTATATACAGAAAATGGAGCTACGCTATTGGTGGTAACATGGTAACGTGAAAAACAGGAATAAATTAATTGAATGAAAAGCGCTCGTTGATACCGTGGGGATTAAGAGTGCCAATTTGAAAGATCAGTTTTTGCTCGAGATTTTTACGGCTTTCCGTGGTACCTTGATGTAGGGAAAGGCCGGAGATTGACATGTGTTGTTTGGAATGGTTAGGGAGATTAAAATGCCGAGCGACAGGTTTGGATGCGTCTTTGTCATCTTTCTCAACATCACGAAGATGTTCTCGGAATCGGTCACCTAGTCGTCTTCCTGTTTCGCCACATTTGCGGAGGTACACGTGAAACGATCAGTGATCTTAACAGATCGCTTAGGGCCCGATATTTTGTCAGTGTTTTGAATGAAAGGACAAGTTTTGCATCGCGAGCGCGCGTGTCTCACTTCCCCACCGACGCAGCACCACAGTTTCTTTAGAAACTAATCCCCTTTATTCATTTATTATTAAAAGAATGTAACTTCTTAGATGTAACATTTTTTTTCATTTCATCACTTTTGGTAGAGAATAAGTAGAGTAAATGATTCGTGCAAAAAAAGGAACGGGTCACTGATGATAAGAACGAGTAAAATAGCTCTGAAGTCTACGAGGCTTTTGGAATACTTCGACGTCTCGGGGACAAGTCAATCGTGACTAATGCGTGACATAAAAATATTGTCTCGTTACCTGCACAGTTTAGTTGCGCATAAACAATCCTTATGCAGTTCAAATATACATACCCCACCCCCACCGCCCCCAAAAAAGTAATTTTGTCACGATTCGACGTCCACCCGTGATCCAAACATCCTCCCTCGTCTTCGCTTACATGCATGTCCTCCCTAAAACGGGTTCTAGGGCATGCAGAGAGTCTTTACATGGGAAAAAAAGTAACGGTCACCAACTACGAAACGACATCAAGTGGGCGACAAATTGCGTGACTGGAAAGATCAATGGACCTTTCTGTCAGCACTGGTGTCTGCAGTGCTCACGTGACTGCTGCATATCAGTATTTCCGCCACACCTTTATAATTATACTCATAAACGATAAATCACAAAATGGAATCCCTTAAAGAACTGATAACTCCTAAAACGTTCAACAATCTCAGTTTTGTAGCAGTTATATCTTGGATTCTGCTCGGAGGAATTCTGTTTGGAATCTTTGCAGACATGGAAAACAGCGAATCAAGGTTTGATTTCCGCTGTGATGCCACTGCTGATGCCAAGCTTAGCGACAAGGATTTCACTCGAGGAAAGTGTTTTGATCAATACGCGAAGCAGTATAACAAACTCAGTATTCCTGTCTATGGCTTTGTGATAGTGAACGTCTCTGTGATCGGGATTGTATGTGTGATTTACTCCCGATGCGTCGCGTCAACAGTTGATAGAGTCATAGAAGCCAAGCGCAATGCACAGCCGAACGCAGATGCCGAAGGAGGGATCCAACATGGCATCCTAACTGGAAGACGGCTTTTCGTAGCGTACTGTTGCCAACTTGCCGTCAGATTTGCTTTAACGATGCTTTTCATCGTCTTGCAAACCCAAGTTCTTTATCCTGGTGGCTTTTCCTCAAACTTTCCGTGTAATTTAGGGGAAGACGTTAACAACAAAAAAGAAAATTCATCCGCTAACTTAACAAGAAGATATAATTGCCACAATCAGAGAGCAACCAAGAAAACCTTTTGGATTTTTGCCGTGTCTGTGGTTAATGGGATTTTAGCTTTTCTCGTTTTGATTGAAATTGTTTGTATTCTGTCAAGAGCAAGAAATGAAGAAAGAGATGGAAGTTTCACCGAAAACTCGCACTTTTACTCTGATCATCTAAAATCCAGCCCTGATCCTGTGCAAGAGCAGCAACATGAACAGCCACAAGAACAGCGACGCGAGCAAAATCCAGAGCAAATTCCTCTTCTTCGTTTGCAGGAACCGCAGGCAAAACAGCCGCAACACGAAGCAGATGAACTGCAACCGCCGCCTGAACCTCGACGCGAACAATCACAAGTGCAAGCCACCATAAAAAAAGTAAAAGACGATGTCATAAAAAACACAAACCATCCTTATGATCTCCAACAACCTTTCCGATCAAATCCAGGTGAGGGCCCAAACCCCAAAGATATGAATATCGACGAAATTTATGTAAATGTTGTTACTCATGAAGGCAGAGCTGACTATAAGTTTCCTGAAGAACGAAGAGAACAACTCAAAGTATACCCCAAACCCGCCAATGCGAACCGATCTCAGTTTAAGCGGCCACAAGACATTATTGATGAAGAAAACAAGCACGTTCTTGTTGTCGGTCGTCCTGGAATAGGAAAGACAATGTTCAGCACTAAGCTTCTTCGAATGTGGGCATCTGACGATGGCTTCAATGAAAAAGAAAATGAAGAAAACCGCTTTGACGTCGCGTTCCTCGTGAAATTCAGGCGCTTTAATTCGGATCCCAATAAGCTAATCAGTCTTCGTCAATTGTTGGATCAAGCAGAGACAGTTGAACAGCTGGATGATGAGGTGTGGGATCACATTCTTGAAAACCCAACCAAAGTACTTCTAATATCTGATGGAGTTGACGAATTTTCTGCAAGGGCAGCCATCTCCAAAGATGATTCAGATTACAACAACAACGTGAACGAAGACATGCCTGTCCACTCTCTGTACAGGAAGTTAGTGTCGGGAAAACTTCTCAGCGGTGCCACTGTTATCACCACTTCACGGCCAACTGCTGTGCCATGCGTAAAACATCTCCACTTTGATAGAACTGTGGAAATCCTTGGCTTCACAGAAGAGAAAGTTGAAGAGTACGTGGAGAAATTCACAGAAGGTGACCAGGATGCAAAAGACAAAAAAGAAACAATTTGGAAACACATCAACTCAAACATAAACATTTTCTCTTTATCCTACATCCCCGTTAATTGTTTCATAATTTGCCACTGCCTCCTACACATCATTAAGAACAAAATACAAAACCTTCCTTCAAAGCTCACGGATATTTACAGCATCACCGTCAAGATTTTCTTCTTTAAACACAATCGTAATAATAAAGCCAGCTCCTCTAACACTGACTTGGACTCCTACATGTTCAAAAGATTTGATGAACTGCAACCTGAAAATGAGACGGTGTTCAAGAAACTGGGAAAAATCGCCTTTGAAGCGATTGAACAAGGAACACTAATCTTTAGATCGAACGAAGTTGAAGGGCTTGAGGACTGTGGCCTGCTTCACCGTTTGCCAGACGCGAAATCTCCTTCACTGATTGAACCACCCAGACCTCAATTTTGCTTTATGCACTTAACGCTGCAAGAATTCTTCGCAGCCAAGCATGTGACAGACACCATGAATAGAGAGGAGTTGCGAGAGTTTGTTTCCAACCACATCAACAAAGGTGCATGGCAAATGGTGCTGCAGTTTGTGGCTGGATTGCTAGAGCCTGACCCTGACGGAAAAGAAGAAAACAGTGATATCTTTTTCGCCCTTCTTCCCACGTCGACCGAACAGAGGAAAGAACATCAACTTATGAGCGTGACAGAAATGGAGGAACATTCAGAGCCAGTGGAGCTGACCTGTTGGCCCGCTACTGAGGACGACAAAGAACTAGCTGTGAACTTATGTAAGTGTATACAGGAGATCAATGTAAAGCAGCATTTATCTGTACAAAACAAATTAGCGGCTACTGGTTTTAATGCGGTAGATTTTAGTGAATGTTCGCTCGCACCTGTTGACTGTGCAGCTGTCGTGAACGTCCTAAAAAATGCTACGAAAAAAACAAGCATGAGTCTAGAAGATAACGATATTGGGTCTTTAGGTTGTGTAGAGGTTCAAAAGTTGATTGTTAACGGGAACGATGAACGTAAAACAAATTGTGAACTAAAGAGCTTAAACCCCTCAGGTAACCACATAACCAATGAAGGCACTAAACACTTTGCTGACGCACTCAAGGATAGCAATTGTAAATTAAACAGCTTAACCCATTGACTACCGCAGGGTTTTACATTTTCGGAGTGATTTTCCACCTATAAACGATGAATAGCAATTCGTGACTCTTTAGTTGAACTACCAGGGAAAAGTGGTGCTGTCCTAAACTACTGGAGGCTCAAGGTTTCTGAAAACGTCATTTTGACGTAGCTATTTTTATCCGTGAAGCGACAACAATGGCTCAAGTTCGGTTTGCTTGCAATTTCTGCTAAATTTACAGCCATTTTTCATCTTTAGCGGCTGCCTGATCAGCATCATTAAGCGTGACGGTAGCTAAGAGTCCACTTTCTCAAAGAATCGAGCAAGGTGATGTACTTTGTTGTTGAATTTGGCTTGTTACTCGACGAACTGCGAATTTGGCCGGTCGAACACTTAGTACCTTTGGGACTCGACTATTGATGAATTTCTCGACCTACCGCCACATATTTTGGAATTTCTGCGTACTGAAGATGAACACGAGCAGGAAATTTTGGCGGTAGGCCGGAGTGGCTGTAGACTTAGTTTATATGTGAAAGAATTGGGGAAGGAACGGGTGCTGTCAAAAATTCTCGTTAGTTCCCAGCATGCAATGCGCTCAAGATGTTGAAAATGTCGGGAAGGCCCGAATGCACTGGAACAAAAGGCTGTATCCACGCTCGGGAGAAGAATATGAACAAAAAAAGTCATTTTTAAGCTAGAAAAAGGACTGAATTTCGTTATGATGGTTGAATTTTGGTTTTTCGACGATGATTTCCCTAAAAAACATGAAGGCAAAAAGGGGCATTTTTGCTGTTTCTCTTTGACGTTAAAAACGGCCAGTTTCGTTCTTGTCCAAACTCAAAAGGCCATATTTGGTAAAAATCGCTACGTTTCTTGCATTTATTGGATATCCAAATTTAAAGGGCATTCCATTTCGTGCTCGCAACTAACAGTTAAGGCAATATTCGTGCGATTGAGAAAGTTGCAATGTTTTGAAGCATGGGAGTTTTTTACGGCCGGTTTTGGCCGGCACGGGTGCCAATGGGTTAAACCTCTCACATAACAACATAACCCATGAAGGCGCCAAACACTTGGCTGACGCACTCAAGGATAGCAATTGTAAATTAAACAGCTTAAACCTCACAGGTAACATCATAACCAATGAAGCTGCCAAACACTTTGCTGACGCACTCAAGGATAGCAATTGTAAATTAAACAGCTTAAACCTCACAGGTAACAACATAACCAATGAAGCTGCCAAACACTTTGCTGACGCACTCAATGATAGCAATTGTAAATTAAACAGCTTAGACCTCTCACATAACTACATAACCAATGAAGGCGCCAAACACTTGGCTGACGCACTCAAAGATAGCAATTGTAAATTAAACAGCTTAAACCTCACAGATAACAACATAACCCATGAAGTCGCCAAACACTTTGCTGACGTACTCAAGGATAGCAATTGTAAATTAAACAGCTTAAACCTCACAGATAACTACATAACCCATGAAGTCGCCAAACACTTTGCTAACGCACTCAAGGATAGCAGTTGTAAATTAAACAGCTTAAACCTCTCAGTTAACAACATAACCAATGAAGGCGCGAAACACTTTGCTGACGCACTCAAGGATAGCAATTGTAAATTAAACAGCTTAAACCTCTCAGTTAGCAACATAACCAATGAAGGCGCGAAACACTTTGCTGACGCACTCAAGGATAGCAATTGTAAATTAAACAGCTTAAACCTCTCAGTTAACAACATAACCAATGAAGGCGCGAAACACTTTGCTGACGCACTCAAGGATAGCAATTGTAAATTAAACAGCTTAAACCTCTCATATAACAACATAACCCATGAAGCAGCCAAACACTTTGCTGATGCACTCAAGGATAGCAATTGTAAATTAAACAGCTTAAACCTCTCAGGTAACAACATAACCAATGAAGCTGCCAAACACTTTGCTGACGCACTCAAGGATAGCAATTGTAAATTAAACAGCTTAGACCTCTCAGGTAACAACATAACCGCTGAATGTAAGGAGCACTTGAGAGACACACTTAAGCACAGTAATTGCAGACTGTTAATCTGAGAAACATCCAGTCAAAAGATATCTGAGGGAAAGTAAGCAATTATTGTAAACTAAACATCCTTTAAAAAACATCTCTTACAAGAAAATAGCCCATGAAGGCGCGAATTAAGACTTATTTGGCTGAAGCAACCAAGCACAGTAAGCTTAAGTTATCTTCAAACTGAACAGCTTAAATTTCCCGGCTTTTAACGACGTAACGGATGAAGTGCGAAACACTTGCCTGACTCCTGGGAAATCAAAACTAATTGGTTTCCCGAGGGATTATACATTAAGTGCTTTGTTATATACCGAGTCTTTCTGTTCAACAATCACTGCAAAACGAAAAAAACAAACAAACAAAGATGGCAGTAGCTAGAAGAACACTTCTTTATTCACAAGCCTGCTGAATGAATAACTTACAAATGTTGAAAAGTACCTGAAAAAGTAGAATATGCTCAGTTTTCTTGTATTTCCCGAAACTTTTCCTCCCATTAGATGGTGAATTTCTTCGGCTGATACTCGAGAAAAACGTATCGTTTTAGCGTCAGGCTCCATAGCTTTTGTACTGAAAACTGGCGGCCCTCGTCAATCAAGCTGACGTGAGCACGTGCTGAAGATCATGCCACTTTTTAGTCATGCACTGATCACGTGCTGTTCTATTCTGCGCGCGGTAGGGGGATGTTTACCATTTACCAAAAAAAATCCGGAAATCCGGTTGGAATGGAAAGCCTAGTTTGGTCTTCCCAAACGGATTTCTTGGAAGAAAAATACGTATTTTAAAATATTCCTAAACGGAAATGTGCGTTCCATTTTCTCATTACTACCAGTTCCAGGCCTTTCGGCTTGGATCGCTCTGTAAACCCGACAGTTGGGAATGTTCGTTCGAATGGAACACGCACGCATTTGGTGTTTTTGATGCGTCCAGTTACTGCAGCCGTCGCCGGACCAACCCGTTTTTCCGATTAAATGGTAGACATCCAGATTTATTAACGTTTAAAGGTTTGAGGTTTTTTGTGTGTGTCGTTTTAGCTGAGGCCTGGTTAGAAGTTTGTTATCAGTTGAAATTGGTGTGTTCACAGAGTGGTAAAAATATGCTTAACATTAGAATTTTTCGGAGACAAAACACATAAGCTTATTAATCAAAAGATAATTTCCAAAGCAGGTGTCATCATAGATTAAAGTAGTGAGTTAGCTTAAAAAGCTGAATTTGTTTTGTACTAATAACACTTGTGGTCACCTCGCTGCTTCGATCAATGTGTGCGCAGAGAATTTTACTTATTTACGGCTGAACGTTTACGGGGATACCAAATCCGTTGTAGTTATATGTGAAAACAAACAGACAGTAGAATCTAGATAATTTGACACGTCAGGTGAAACAGAAAACTGAGGCTTTCCTGTTCAACCGAGGCAACAAAATTTTGAAGTTGTCAAAGGCCAAATGCTGGAGTTAAAACCGAAAAATCGCTTTTAGTACCAGTTACTGTCAGTGTGGTTACAAGTTACAGATATTCTACTGTCTAGTTTGGAGGAAACGTGCAACATATTTTCAATAGTAAACAACAAACAAGAGAAAGAAAAATGAATTAGTTTGTAATAGTGGTAAATTGTATATATTTTGCGTTATGGAAAGTAAACTAATTCTACTGTGAAGATTATCTGTTAGGATTCAGACAAATCGCTATGCTGCACAACAGTAAATGAGCCGAGTGGTTTGACCAATGTTACTTTTAGCAACATTTAGGATTAGTTAGAAGAATTCATGAACATACCAGATATTACAAGTTTTTTGACAGTAAAAACTGTAAAATGAATGAGCTGTTTACTTAGTAACATGTGTGAAAAAAACTTATGTAAGAGGAGCTACAGTGCTCCAGGTTGTTAGATTTGAATAAATTTGTAAGACGAAGTCTTGTGTGCTGATACTGGTTTAGTAACTTTCTGATCATCCATGTTGGTATCTACTAAGCTTTTGTCAAGCAAACTTGTGTGTCAGGCAACAAAATGGGATCAAAAGAGAATCGAACAGATGGAGTCAAACCACAAACACTCCTGTTCTTAGAGTCCGAGTAGGGATATTAAAGAAAGAGAAACACGCGGGCGCTCGCGTGCAAATTGTCTTCCGTGAGAGAGACGCGTCGCGTGCCCATCTCGAGATATCCCGCAAATGGTTAGCACAAACCTGCATGCCTGACATTTCGTGCTGCCCCTTTCTCATTTGCGCAAAAAGTGAAACAACTTAACCCAGCTAGTAAAACTGGTAAAAGACAAAGATTATTCGCTAGTTGAATCCTTACCAAAATGCAACCTCGTTCCCAGGGTCTGTCGTCTTCCCACCCCATGGAGCGAGAGAGGGGCAGGAAGAGGAGAGGCCCTGGTAGCGAGGTGGACCTAAATATAGAAACATCCGATTTGATGCAAGATCTTGGTTTTTAGTTTTCACGATGTTGTTTACGTTGGGGATTTTCTTTTAAGTTAAACCAGACGGCAATAATCGATAATGATCATTTATTTTATTCTCATAACCTCCATTTTTTAATTAGTATTACAAACTATTGGGAGAAATCCGATTCCGATCACAGTGGGATTTGACGGAAATGAGGTAAGGGAAAGCAATGCCAGCGGAATTTCGCATTGCCTCAATCAACATAAAGTTGCCCTCAGATTAAGAAACTTCGAGAAAAGACCAAAATTTAAATTACAAGTACCAAACATATTCAACCTGGAAATCCAAAGCAGCAGAAATTTAATCCCATTTTCTGAACAAACTAGATCATTTTTGAGCTTCGTTTCGTTGATAGAAATATATATATTTTGGCTATTTGAGGTAGGAAAAAAATAAGAGACATTGCTCCCCTCGAAACACTGACCCTCTCAGACTGAACAGCAACAGAAAACAGTCCGATAATTACACGAGTCAGTAGTCTAATATTGAATCTAAGCTACCGAGAAAGCACTTCAGTTCGCATGGAATAGTTCACGATTCTCGCGCATTACATTGCCAAAAGCTGCGAGGACAGCATTCCGTGTGGTACGCTCTGTAATGACAACAGGTTAAACCTGTTTCAGTAGGACGCCTGCTGTTGCTGGTAAGACCTGTCATGTTGGCGTCCGTATCTGTCCTGCCAGTTGTACCGCTCCTGTCTGTCCTGTTTTTCAGGTCTGTCTTGTCGATCAAAATGCAGTTGGTTCTGTCGACGGTAGCGGCCTTGGCCTGAAAAGGAAGATAACAATGTGGATTAATGATACACAATCTAAAAGCTGACTAGAGAAAACAAGGCGTCTATCAGTTTTGTTCGTATTATATATGAAAACCTCGATCAGCGATCGGGGTGCTGTACTTTGGAATATTCCATCCAGTAGCCTGAGAGCAAGCTCATGCTCATTTCAGAGTACATCTCCATGTATTTTCACCGGAAGATACTCGAGACAACATCATTCAACATCTGTTGACCAACAAACGTCGAACGGTATTTAGAGTTGTTGGCGCCATGATAAAATGCTTGACGTTTTCTTCCGTCGTTCAACACGTGCAGTGGTCTATTTCGGCGTTCAGCGCGGAATGATGCACGTATCAACGTTTGTTCAATAGCAGGCCCAACATTTCAGGAAATGTTGACCCGTGTAACATCAATATTCGTCAGTAATTTCTCCTTCCTTGTCGTCGTTATGGTCGCCGCCGCCGCCGCCGCCGCCGCCGCCGCCGCCACTTAACATACAGTACTAGAATTAGTCTTTTTTTTCTCTTAAATCGCTCAAAACGCGTGAAGTGCCGAAAGCGTGTATACTCTTACTGACTCTTTCCTTTCAAGACGACGCTTCTGTATGAAAGGAAAACACAAAAAAAACTGCTTTGCTACATGCGGTTGTGTATTTCTCTAGATATTTAATACGAAATTATTGAAATAAAATATGGTAACATTCAGAGGCCAGGTTACTTTTCCTATACCTATCAATTTTTTTCTAAGTCAAATGAGTAAGATTTTCGTCTCCTCGTAACCGGGATTTCCGACAATTTCCCGAAGACTGCCGAACGATATAGAAAATGTCCGAAGACATTCCGACGACTTCTGAACACCTCCGAAGCTAGCTCGAGTTTGTGTCCAGTCCCTCAAATGCCAATAGGAACGCGACATTTAAGCACGTTTTGATACAGTTAGAACTCGATATTAAGCGCCGTTTATTGGAACATTCTTCGTCTAACTGAATTGAAATTTTGTTTTTAATGAGTTAAAGAACAAGTCATCTGGAGTTTTGAGTAAGGCGTGAAAAAATGTCCCCGATACGCGCGGTTAACAAGCGTAAGACTCACGCATAATGCGTGAGAATTGGCAGGAATACTTTTCTAAATAAGTCAAGGCTTGTGTGGTGTGCGGGCGGTTCTCGTTGTTTCTTACCTTATCAGCCAACTGTAGTGCCAGGCTCTGCAGGAGTGAAGGCTCGGCTCCACGGTGCATCACCACTGTCTGAGTTGGTTCATCCCAGGAAGCCTGACACGTGACCAAAACATAATCTCACTAAGTGAATTCCACTGATCCCTAACCCTACAGATCATGGTAGATCAGAGCAGAGGGCTTGATATTCAGGCCCTATCATGTGCCAATGAAAATAAGGCAAAGGCTTAGTTATTCAAAAGCAATTACACTAAGCTAAGAGGACTCGGGACTTTGACTCAGCTGAGCCAATAATCAATCAAAAATCTTAAGAACTGTCTTTGCCTTTGACGCCTCTTTCCTTTGAGCTGTAAATTAATTTTTTAGAAGCACTTTCAACCAGCATAATTAAAAGCTCATTTACATTTAGATCCTGGAGAAGCACTTATCAATTTTGGGACCACCTGGCCCAGTAGAACAGAACTTGTATGAATTCTGAGAATGTTTTAATCCACACCTCACCTTCACTTTTACTCAGGACCTTTTTTAATCTTTTTTTTAGGAAGTTAAAGCAGTGACGATGCCAATGTAAAGATGCCAAAATATAAACTAATTTAACTCTCAACCTGTACACTGTTGGCGAACTATCAAAGAACTGAGAGAGCCTGTAGCTTTCCAGATGCGGACTGTGATTGGAGAATGAAACAATAGAACAGAAACAATATCCCGGATAACAAAAGAAGCTACAGGACACAGGGACCAATGAAAATACAGGTCTGGAAGAGGTACAGGATTACTCAAAGAACTGAAATGCTGTTGACGGTTAGAGCAGGTCGAAAATTCACTTATATCGGTTCACGTTGCTGTTCGGAGAGCTCTAGGAGGGCGGCAAAGAAATGAAACAAACTGTGTAACTAGGTTTGCTTAGTAAACCCATTGCTTTGTTGTGCAGTCAATGCTTTGTCATCATCGTTCCTGTAACTTCATATCAAAAGCTTCCACGATAAAGTACCACAGTTAATGAACTAAGAAGAGTGGAAACATTATAACATTTGATAAAATAGCCATCACTTCAACTTCAAGAATAGTTTAAGTAATTCACAAAAGAAAAAGAAAGTAACTCTTGAAAAACCTGTAATTCCTCGTTGATGATCATTTTGCTGATGGTGCTATGTACCACAGCAGGAGGTAAATCAAACATCTCAGCCAATGTGTGAAGACTAAAGATAAAAACAAACTGGGGATTAGAGTGTTTATTTAATTGTTTTAATGGTATAATAATATAAAGAGCATAAACAACATCTGTGCAAGAGGCAACTTTAAATTACGCACTCAAATCAGAAATCGATAAAGTATATGTTGTGTGATGTATTGTTTCTCTTCCTTTTTTTAATCATATGGTGGTACAATAAGCATTAGTTAAAGGAAAGTATTTTCATGAAGCTGAGGGATGAATGTCAGTCAGCCAGCCAGCCAGCCAGCCAGCGAGTCAGTCAGTCACTCAGGCAGCCAGCCAGACAGCCAGCCAGTCAGTCAGTCAGTCAGCCAGCCAGCAAGCCAGCGAGCCAGCGAGCCAGCGAGCCAGCGAGCCAGCGAGCCAGCCAGTCAGCCAGCCAGCCAGCCAGCCAGTAGCCAGTCAGTCGGTCAGTCAGTAAAAGTAACAGTATATCTTTGTCGTGCTGTACTCTCACAAGCGAGGTATTGGTCTGTTTACAACAAAGAGTCTAAATTATAATAACTTAAAAACTTAAAATAACAACAAGGAGAGAGAGTCTGAGAGTGAGTTAGTGAACGAACAAACAAATAATATTTTACGTCGAAAAACAGACAGCAAATATTACGCTTATATCTCTGGAGGCCAAAGAACAAAAAACAAAGGTAAATGAGCAGTTTAAGCAGAAGAAAATGAATGTATGTGATTACTCCATTTAAACTAGCCCTGGCTAAATTGGATGTTCCTGTTAAAATACTGAGTTAAATAAATAAATAAATAAATAAATAAAATAAGCAAACAATTTAAATAATTAACTACTAAAGATCAAGTGAACATAAAAGGACCAACAGCTGCCATCAAATTGTATCTGCTTCCATGTCTTCATTCTGACCAGAACAGAATCAGGGTTTTATTGCCAGTGTGCAACACTGACTGTCTTTACAGCAATACACTAGGCATCCTTGCCAACCAAAAATGCTTCAATATTATTCTTATTACATTATGATGTTACATTACCTTAATGAATCGTACACACTGTTGTAAGTAAACAGGTAGGTTCTCAGGCTTTCTTCTTGAATTTTCCTTTAACATAGACACATGTACAGAAAACATTTAAACTATGAGCGTGAGATCCAAGAGCCAGTACATAGCACATTGTAAGGGCCCTAAATCAGTTGTTGTTCATCCTCTGCTTCTAAGTAGCTTATGACCACTAAGAACATTTTAAGTTTTCTTGTAAATTTCATTAATAATATTCATAAGACTTAAGACCAATCTATAGGTAGTATTTGAGTCACATGTATACCTCTCTAAACCCAAATACAAATCATTAACTTTCATAAAACAGTCCTGCTCTGCTAATTAGTATGCATTAACTTTGATACAGATCTCTATTGATTTACATGACAAACACGACAAACACAATCTATTGTTTCATTTCAAAAGATAAAACATTTGTGTCTGACCTTTATGGGCTTAAAAACAGCTCGCTTGCGGCTCACCCTTTAAATGCCCATAAAGGTCTCCCGCTCACATTTTATGTATTACTAGCCCCCCACCCCCCTCACCCCCAGCTTCCCATCCCTCCCCTCCCCCATCAGTTTTAGCCCCAAGTGACATAGCAGTCTAGTTTGCATCCACTCAAAATGCATGTTATAAAGGAAGTTTATCCACCTTGAGGGAAACAGATAATTACTTGCATTTCATCCTTATTGGTGCCTACAAAAGACTCCTGTCCGATGACAAGCAAGAGATCCAATCACAAGTGATGTTCAAGGTGTTGGATCACCAGACAACTTAATGCCATAAGTTCAATTATCACTGTATGTCAGTCAAACTTCCTTGAACATACTGCTACATGTATCTCGAAAATTGCCCGGGGTAAGAAGCAGCCGCCATTGTTATTTGAAATTTGATCTTCCATACGGGTGACTAAAACCTTTCTCTCTACCACTCCCTAAGGACTTGCTGTTAGTAGATTATGATTGGTTTATTATTCCTGAAGACAACTAGAACAAAAGGAGACAAAAAACCTCTCTAGGGGAGGAAGGGAAGGAACAAACAAAAGCTAAGATCGGGGATTATCGGTATTGGATCAAAATCGGCAGAGTTCGTAGGTGTTCGTATTCTGTTGTTACACTCACTCACTCACTCACTCATTCACTCAACGCAGTTACAAAGTGGCTTCGCCTCCATAAGGAGGCAGTAAGCCACAAAAAATTACCTTGTCAACATTTCCTGTACTTGTTCTGTTTGGCGGAACAGTTTCCACACCTATCAGAAAGAAAGATGTGAAAACAGTAAATAAAATAAATAAATAAATAAATAAATAAATAGAAACATAAATTGCAGGACTAAAATTGTGGATTAGTTTTCTCATATGAAGTCTGGATAAAGAGTGGCTTTAAGAGGCTACAAGAACCCAGAAGCTTCTGCCAGATAAAATGAATTGGTAGCCAACATTCCAGCTGAAGCACCTAACATTTCACAACCACAGCTTCTAACTCCTGGGAGTTTGACTCAATGGAATTTGCCTCAGATAACAGTTTTGTAAACTGGTGCTATCCACATGCAGAGCATTAATAAACAGCTAATCTGCAGGCAAACAATTAGGTAAGAACAACTCTGCATTCTTGTTTTACCTTAACAGCTAAAATATAATCCCTGCATCGTTTCCAGTCTCCTTTCTTCATGGCTTTGGATGCAGCCACTACGTGTTCACGCATGCTCTCTGGAGGACCTGAAATTCCAAAATGACAATTTTAATTGCCTTAAATCGAAGAAAAACATATAGTCAACCCTCTCCTGTAATCATATGCATGAGCTGCAAAAGGAGAGGGCATCAAGTTAAAGTTAACAGTGGATACCTTGGGTTGTCATTACTAGTTGGTTAGTGGAGACAGATGTTATTAAAGTGTGTATGTGAGGAAGACAAGAATATCTTGACATAATTAGCACATGTAGCTCGTTCATGACTGAATAAACTTGTCAGCTAACCAATCTAAAATCTCTTCGCTCCAAAACTTGAGTTTCAGTTCTGTGATGAGTTCTAAAACTTTTGGGCTGGTGCACAATATACCAAGTGCATTGTCAGTCTTTTTTTTTTTCATTGTGTTTGGTTTATTGTATCGTTCCCTTGCATTGTTTCTCTATTGTTGTGTGCTTTGTGATGTCTCCTGTGAAAGCTTGTGAACTTGGTATTATGGTGCACTAGCCAACTTTTGAGTCTATGGACTCAAAACGCTGTCGTAACAAGTAAGCCACTAAGAGGTACATTTTCTCCCTGTGGCGCTATTTACTCTCCCGTAAAAGATGGTTTGAACTTTTTTGTGCGGAAGTTCTCAAATGAAAGCTACTGAGCAGTACTTTCCAGTGATACTGCATATTATGTGGTCCAGGGTGGCTCTGACTTTTGAGTTTGCAGATGATATCCTTACGTGTGGGCTCTCAAATGAAAGTTAATCAAGAGTAATTTCCAATGGTACTGCATATTATTACATGGAGCTAGATGGTTCTGACTTTTGAGTTAGTGAATGAAATCCAAATGAATTAGCATCACCTCAAAAGCAACATTAATTTTTTTGATTGCATATTCAATGACACGGTTTTCAATAAGTTTTGAAGTAGCCAACTGAGCTGACTAAAGTAGGTGTCATCCTGATGAAGTTTTTTTTTTTGATAATTTGAGTGAAAATGCAGGCACAATAGGTGGAAGTAAGAGGTAAATTGTGACAAAGTAGGCGGTGATTTTCGCTGGTTCCTGGCTTTTAATGCAATAGCGGGGTTTTGATTAAGAATTGTAGTAGGAGGAGAATAGTGTAAAGTAACAGGAGAATTATTAGGAAAGGTTATTATGAAAAGGCAAAGCTCTTCTAGGGAGGAAGTATCAAGTGAAACTTAGCTGGAGAATTCTGCATAGTAGCCAAAGATTTCTCCTATTATTAATGCCTAATAAACACCCTGCAATAGTGCTCCATTTGGTATATGTCCTGTTTGTTTTGTGCTATTCTGTTTAGGTCATCTTGGGAGCTTAAAAAGGACTTGACTTTTCTTGTGCGAAAACAATCTTTAATACTACCATGCTAAACACCTCCTGTGACGAGAAGGGATTCAACAGTCACTGACATGTCCTCGATGATGATGGCCGCGAGCACATGAATAAACTGAAACATAAACAAGGTACATACCAGCCATCCATGGGATCTCCATTAACATGGCTGAAGTTAAGTAAACACATTCCAGTAGCTCCAAGTTTATGTGCATGTGAAATGGAACCTGGCATTTGCAGAAAACAAAAACTTAAGATCCACTTGTGCTAACATAATTTTTGAACTGCAACTGATGACGTACATTAAATATTTTGATGGGGCTGTCATTAAGCTTTGTAGAGGATGGCTAAAGATGAAAACTAGCCAGTGACAAGCATAAGAAAGTCTGCTGGAGTAATTCCTTGGGTGCCACAGGCTACCAACCTCCTGACTCACAACAATGTGAGTTGACTCTCTAAAAATGAACTGTAGTCAGGAGTGTTATTATCCAACTCTTTTAAGGGTGGTTTTCATTAGTTCATAAGTACAAGCATAATCATCAGTATAAGCACAAGTGAAAACAGCAGCGACATAAACATAAGCATAAGGAGGAACATGAGAAGAACGATCACCTTATTTACCTCATGCTGTTTTCACTAGTAATGCACTCGACATAAGCATAAGCATAAGCACAAGGAAAACAGAACGTGTTCGATTATCATGTGCCTAGGCTTATACTTATGCCCAGTGTGTTACAAGTGATAACAGCATAAGGCAAGTAAGTGGATTGTTCTTCTTATATGTTTCTGCTTATGCTTATGTTTATGTCGCGCTGTTTTCACTTGTGCTTACACTTGTGAAAACCAGCCTTTAGTTATTGTACAGAAAACACACAAGATGAGTACAAATATTCCGCGATACAACATACATTTGGATATTCGTACTGTAGAAAACCTGTTTTACAGGGTTGTTTTCACTGCACACGCTATGCAAAACCTGTCACACTTTCTCAGAAAAAGTCTTTCTTTCTATATATTATTTGGATTATAAATCTCTTATTAGATGGTTTTGGCGTGTGTGTCACAGAGTATTTTTTCTTGCTGTTTGTATTTTGACTCATCCTGCAAGCTCATCAAAATACAGCACAACTGGAAAAAATACACTGCAATGCTTTTTCACACGCCAAAACATCTCATAAGATATATTTATGTTATGGAAGAAAAGGTTAATACAACTTCTTGTTTAAGGTACCTGGTCACTGCACAGAAATCTTTTTCTAATTTTAAACAAGATGCCTAGAGGCGTTGCCATGGAATGTGATTCCGATTTATGGCTGCCAAGGGTCAGAATGTGTTTAAACAAAACTCATGGTAGAGTAACACAAGCACGAATGGAAAATGATAATGTGCAACGCAATCCTTTTGCTGTCAATCAAAGGCTACAGATTCGAGTAAGTACATGCTGAACCAAAGCAAATAAATGAAAAGTGAAGTTACTGATTCCACTGGTAAACTTGTTGGTTCGAACGTTGAAAAACGCGCAAGTTTGAGGCACAGTCTCCAATTATTCACTCGTACGCATCAATTTTACTGATCAATACACAAAACCGAAGCCATAACGATCTCATGTCACAAAAGCATTTATGTTTTACTAGAGCACGTTATTTTTTTTCCTTCAAAAGCCTGGGCAAAAGTATGTTGAATGGAAGCTGACATTTGATTGACTTATTTCTATGTTCTACATCACAAATAATTATTCTTGATTTTACGAGAAATTTTGATACAATATTACTTGTTGATGTGGTGGCGTCATAGAGTCTCAGACACGTATTGGAGCTAATTTACATGTAGCCTGCATAGCAGGTGTATTTTCTGGCGGGCGCGTGCTAAATATTCCGATGGTATGTTGAAGGCGCTATATTGGATTGGTAAGGTCGAGAAAAGCCTGGAGCGCAGAAATCTGTCAGCGGGGAGGGGGTCGGGGAAAAATAAATTTTTCCCCTCCCCCCTTCCCAGTTTGTCACTATCACTACCACCTCCATAGGCCGTTATTTTACTAGCTCCAGGCTTTCCTCGATCTTACCAATCCAATATGGCGCCTTCAACTTTCGATCGGAAAATAGCATGCGCCTACCAGAAAATACGCCTGCTATGCAGGCTAATTTACATGTAATTTAACTTGAAAACCAACTTATAAATACTGTTGATCTGCACGAAAATCGAGGGATCTGGTTCATTGTAACCTTTAACAAAAAGTATAAATATTGCTTGGATTTTCAGTTGCTTTAGATGGATTACACTGCCTAACATTGTATAACATTGCACTGTAATATTTACATTTCTATTGTCACTTTAATGTTTTAAAAAGCAAGCACAGCAAAACAGGCCGTAAAGTTTATTATCAACCAGCTTTACTGCCCACACCTGCATTTCCTTGCTAAAGCATGAATGAGTTGGTTCATCCCTTGATCCCACCAAAATTTTATTCAGATAAGACTCCATTTTTGGTTGAAAAACAAAGGCGTGCGATAATGCTACGTGAAAGAAATACAAACGAATTCCCTCGAACCTATTAAGTTTTTTACAAGCAAGCTTCACTGTTAAGTTGTTTGGAAATATTAAAACAAAGATTAAGGATATAAAAGCACAGTACAAATTAACATTTGAACCTGTAAAGCCAGAAGTGCTCAAACAGAAAGTCTACAGCCATTGGGGGGATGATTTGCACTGAGTGGTATGTGAAGGCAGGGATTTCTTCACTATAAACAAACTGATTTCCACTGTCGAGTATTTCTTACAACCTCTTCTTTCGATTTACAGTTTTAACAAAGCACAGGTTTGCTTCTTGGCCTCACGTCTGACTCTGATAAGACTGCCGCTACCTTGGAAAGTGTGCAAAGGATATAAATGCAAATTTGACACAGGATACGGGAAGATGCCTTGGTGGTGCAATGGCATCATGCGTATGTGCAACGTGAGACACTTCCATTGGTCGAAGTAATCGCAAATCACTAAATCAAAGATAAATCAATAGAAGAATCGATAAAAATTTCATGCAATCCTATTGGCCCGCTTTGCAATTTGCGCCTACAAATCTACTGCATTTTTTATCGTGGTGCCACAGGCATCCCATGGAAAAATCCCCACTTTCAAAGAAAATTTAACTCCCTCAAAAACTACATACATACATACATACTTTATTAGTATTCCCAAAGGGGTTTTCCGATACCAACTTACAATTCTACTTTAACAAGAAATTCTCAAAGAATTTGTAAGCGGCCTTTTTAACCATCCAGGCCAGATCAATACATAGGATATAGTTCCAGTCAATCGTAATTCAATGTTTATTGAAATTTGCATGACAGACGATTCGTGACTCCGAATGATAAACACGTTTAATTTCAATGTGCTATATACGGAATGTGTACTGGCTTAGTGGTTTAGTGCGTTCACTTCGTGCTGTAGCAGTGCAGCCCGTGGTTCAATTCCCTACGTTATCAAGTTTTTTTTCTTTGATCTGTTTTTTTCTTTTCTATTCCTTTTCACTTGATTTTCTTTTTCCTTTTGTCATCGCTTAAATTGTAAGCTGGTTTTGCAATTTAACAAGGAAAAATGGTGAACCGATTCTATGGATATTTACTACTCGAAATACCAACGCCAACTTCCGATTAAGCTTGACAAAACACTGGCACTTCGATTTAACAATTTGAAAGCAAGCGAAGAATTTGGTATAAAGCGGCGTCTTAGATCCGTTGACCAGTTTCTCGAAGATAACCGATATCCCCAACAGTGAAAAGCAAAGCTACGTTCAAACAATGCCACCACGTTGGTTTGACTTCCGGCATTGCACCATCACTAGTACTTAGTCTACCACTCGGTCAATACTTGTTTAGCATCAAAAACTGGGTCAAGAAACGCTCTAATAAATTCGTTTCCTATAAGAGGTACATTGGAGGAATTCAATTCTGACCAAACATTTCTTTTAGAAAGGCTTTCGCGATTTCTTACTCTGACCCTAAATAAATATTTTTGTGCAAGAGTCTTTCAATTTGCGTGAATTAGTCGACCGTGAACTAACACAAAACATCGCTTCGTATTCTATGGCCCCCTCTTTTTCTTAACAATAACGAACAGTTCAATCTTGAAATGCACAATAGTTTGCTCTTTCTTGTGGTGTAAAAGTTAATCCTTAACAAGAAAATACAACGTGAGTACGATACTTTTCAAGTTCGGGTAAAGTTGTATACCAACCTGTATACTGGAAACGCATTTAAAGCCGTGGTCGTATGCTAAAATTGCTACTCACTCGTAGAGAAATGGCAGTTTTATTTTACAGTCAACGCAAAGTTGGCTTCGGAATTCGAATAGCACAAAGATATAAAAATTGTTGTAAAGCGATAAGTATAAAGCGAGATACAAATTTTTATGCACCAAACAAATTTCACTGAAAAATTTAATGAGATGTTTGAGGTTACGCTAATTTTAACACGTCCATAAATAACTCATTTTGAATATTTAATAAGCTGTTTGCGGTTTAGCTACGCATGAAAGTATAAAAGTTAGCTAATTCGTAACGAATTGTTACACCTGAAGAATATAACAAGTAAAAAAATGTTATCTATCTGTCTAACGTGTAGTAGGCATTAAACAAATTATTTTTGAAGATCTTTAATATTCTTTGCGTGTTTTGTGCGGTTTGGTTTATCAAGCTATAACTTAATTTTTCTTGCAATTCAGTCAAACCTTTTCAATATGTTGCTCAAAACCGATCAAAAGAAACGCTCTCAATTAAATTCCTTTGCTATGAAATGTATATTGAAGTAATTCAATTCCGGCTAAACATTTCTTTTGCAAAGGCTTTAACGATTCGTGACTTTGGTGACCACTCACGTTAATTATTACAAAATTCTCCAGTGAAGGTAACTGATGAGCAAGTGGCGCAATTGGATAAGGTGCAGACTACCGGCGATGAGATCTGAGCGTCGCGCGTTCCAAGTCCTGTCACTGGAGAGTAAACAGTTTGTTTATTTACTTGTCATTGTTTCTTCCTCTGGCCGAGAGGGGTACGGGGCAAGTGACGGACGAAACGACGAGAAAAAAAAAAAACGGGTAATGCAAGAAGCGGCCCGTTGCTAAGCGACGGCCGCTTAAAAAGTCTAAAGATTTAAAAGTCTTAAATAGGTTACTACTAAAATATAACTAGATTACACTATCTGCAAACCACTGATTATTAAAAACGTCAAATTGGCATAAGGTAATTATATGCTCATCATCAGCAATTTGACGAAAGCTTACCTGTCTTCTCTTCTCAATCTTTTCTTGTTCTGGAGTTCTCTCATATTGTCTTTGTTGCATTAAACCCTAAAAAATAAAAAGAACCAAAAAAAAAAAAAAACCATAATCACATTATTTAAAATGCCATAAAGGTTGTCTTCAGAACTGGATGACTCCAAATCCTTCTGAATTTGATTTGTATGGAGTCATCAGAGTAAATCAGTGTCAATATCTCAGAGAACATTGGCCTTTACATGCTGATTTTTGGCAAGTTAGCGTTTTTCATCTTGCTCTTTCTGAAAATCTCAACAAATCCCATAATTTAAAAAATTCTAATATTTTTGACATTACACTTTAGGACTCTATTGAGCAACACTCAAACCTTGTCTAAGTATGAGTTGTCTCATGCTATTGAGAGCTGCATACCTGGGCAAGAAGTTCTTTGGCTCTGCCACTGGACTGCACATCATGCAAGGCATTGTGGGCATCCTTGATCATACCATGTCTGAACGCACACAAGCCAAGTTGAACCATTGTTCTGTTGTAAAGAATCTTCAAAGAACAACAACAATAACAAACAACACAGTGAAAATTTAGGAAATTCCCCTGCACTGCAATAATTGCATTTTATTCTATGAAAGATGTACCCAAGTAAAGTTGTTTAAGCTATGGATTGGATAATAACCAATTGCATTTTGAGCAGTGAGGTTACCCTCCAACATTTTGTTAGAATTCCCAATCAGTTTTTAAAGCTAAGTTTTGTTGAGGTCTTTTAATTACAAAATTTGCCCCTATGTGGAATGAATTCAGCGCTGTTTGGCAGGGTTGTAACATTTGTGCCCAGAAATACTGCAAATTTGGCTCCACTCACTAAATTAATGTGGTGGTCTCTTTTAATTGATTTGTTTTCAGTTACCCAGTGTTTGTTACAAACCAAAAAAATGTATTGCTTGTGGTGGGCTTTTAGCTCAGTTGGTAGAGCACTGCACTGGCATCCCAGAGCTTGACGTAAGTTGAGTTAGAATCCTGCTCAAACCTGAGCCTGACAGCCAAGGATTGGCCTTTAAAATGTCCAAGGCATCAACTATAACATTGCCCTTCAACTGTTGCTGAGCTAATTAGCTACGCTCTCCTCAGAATGAGCTGTATGTTTCTTTACTAAGGCTACAGGCATGCAAGAACCTTGTGGCCAACTCTCATGAAACATGCAGCAGCAAACTAGACATCAGATAGTCTCAACACGAGACTGTTCTAGCATCCCTTGATCTGCTGCTTGATTTACCACATCTGTAACACTGGGCTTAGTAACTAGTCATACTGAGCTTGTGTGAAACATGCGGAGACCGTGTTGCCACTAATAAGAGCCCCCCCCCCCCCCCCCCCCTTTCCTCAATCCCTTAATATAGGTCCTAAAAAGTCCTATGAAATTAAAGTAAGTCCATGTTCATTAGCGTAGATGTACATTTTTATTTTGAACAAGAAATTCTCAAAGAATTTGTAAGCGGCCTTTTTGACCATCCGAGCCAGATTAAAGCATAGGATATAATTCCAGTCGACTGTAATTCAGAAGTAGTGCGTTCTCTTCGTAGTGTACTGAGTGCCGTCTGTGGTTCAATTCCCCATGTAGTCAAGTTTTGTTTTCTTTGTTCTGTTTTATTTTTCTATTCCTTTTCACTCGATTTTCTTTTCCTTTTGTCATTGCTTAAATTGTAAGCTGACTTTGCAATTTAACATGGAAAAATGGTGAGCCGATTCTATGGATATTCACTTCTCCAAAAACCAACGCCAACTTCCGGTGAAGCTTGACAAGACACTGGCACTTTGATTTGTTTGACAGTTTGAAAGAGATCCGTTGACCAGTTTCTCGAAGATAACTGATATCTCCAACAGTGAAAAGAAAAGCCACGTTCAAACAATGCCACGCAATCAAAAAGAGCTGCGTTTTGGTTTCGCTTCTGGTATTGCACCATCACCAATACTTAGTCCACCACTTGGTCAATACTAGTTTAGCATCAAAACCCGGTGAAAAGGAATGTTCAAATAAATTTGTTTCCTAAAAGAGGTACGTTCAAGTAATTCAATTCTGACTAAACATTTCTCTTAGAAAGACTTTTTCTTACTCTGACCTCTAAATAAATATTTTTGTGCAAGAGCCTTTCAATGTGCGTTAATTAGTCGACTGCGAACTAACACAAAACATCGCTTCGTATTCTATGGCCCCTTCTGTTTCTTAACAATAACGAACAGTTTAATCTTGAAATACACAATAGTTTGCTCTCTCTTCTGGTGTAAAAGTTAATCCTTAACAAGAAAATACAACGTGAGTACAATACTTTTCAAGTTGGTAAAGTTGTATAGCAAACTGTATACCAGAAATGCATTTAAAACCGTGGCTGTATGCTGAAATTGCTACTCACTCATAGAGAAATGGCAGTTTTATTTTACGATCAACGCAAAAATGGTTTTCGAATTTGAAAAAACCTGACAGGATGTTCTTGTCTGGAGCCATCAAAAACTGACCAAAAACCTGACGGGATGTTCTTGTCTGGAGCCATCAAAAACTGATCAAAAACCTGAGGGGATGTTCTTGCCTGGAGCCATCAAAAACTGATCAAAAACCCGAGGGGCCGTTCTTGCCTGGAGCCATCAAAAACTGATCAAAAACCCGAGGGGATGTTCTTGCCTGGAGCCATCAAAAACTGATCAAAAACCCGAGGGGCCGTTCTTGCCTGGAGCCATCAAAAACTGATCAAAAACCCGAGGGGATGTTCTTGCCTGGAGCCATCAAAAACTGATCAAAAACCCGAGGGGACGTTCTTGTCTGGAGCCATCAATTATTATAGCTCTGCAGCGTCAAGGATCAGATTTATTAATCACTACCAACATCAAGGCAATGATGGCTTACACTCCCTAAAACTATTTTAATTCAATCTATTAACTTCCTTTGTTTCTAACAAACAGACAGTTCTGGCACTAAAAGCTGTCAAAATCTGCAAATCATACTTGATCAAAACATAGCATCTCAAAGGAAAAAAACTTTAGTCACAAATAATATTATTATGTATTAACTTTCATCTTTGAGATTTACTGACCAGGCTCTTTTTCTTCTTCTTCAGTCAGTTCAGATTCCACCCGCAAATGATAACAATAGTAATAAATGTCATTATATTATTATGATGATTATTATGATGACGATGATTATATTTCGCACCACAGGTTGGTATTGCTGGTATTGATTCCCTTGATCATCAAGATACATCCCATAGCCTTAGGTGTCAAGGGTTATCATCATCATCATCATCATCATCATTATTCAATATTAAATCTCCAAGGAGGAGACCTCTACCAGTAACAGTGGTTTAAGGAGAGTCCTCTGTAAAATAATAAAAAAAATTACAATGATAAAGAAATTTTAAAATTAATTAAAAATAAATTACATTGAAAATTAATATACAACTACAAGGGACAAAAATGGAAACAAGAATAAAAACTGGATGCTGAAAAACTTTACTATTAATTAGTTCCTTTCTAAAATTATTTTATCTATGGGCTTAAAAATTTCAATTCATTAGGAAAGGAATCCTGAGTTTTCATAGCACTCGCTCCGATTCGCTCCGACGAAGGGCTAACGCTCGAAACGTCACCTAATCGAATCCCTGTACAGTGGTCGTCAATCTGCAACTATGTTACACAAAATTAATGATAATGTTATTATTGAGTCCTGAATCCAACCATGAACATAAGATTTCCTGTTTGACATTGCAGCCAGTTTACCCACAGAAATTAATAGATTATGAGCTTATATCAAAACTGTTTCTGTACAATTACTTCTAGACCATTCCAAGCATAGCAAGAGACATGACACTGTCTGACATGAAAAGAAAGAAAAAAAGAAAGAGAAATGGAAAGCATGAGAGAAAGCAATTAGGAAGCTATTCAGTCTTGTCAGTGAATCTATCTAGTCTCCAGTTAATGACAAACCTTGTAGTACAGATGCTCAATGTGCCGCAAATAAATTCTGCAGATTTCTGACCTTGAGCCATTAACTTCCAGGTAGCTATATAGCCTTGTAACATGATAATGAGCTCACACACTTTTTCTTCATCCCTGAGTCTATAATAAATAAACAAGACAATTCACTGGTAGAAATCAGGGGTTTACCAGTGTATTCCAAAGTATGAGTTGATGTAGAAGATGAAGGGATCAAAATTTCATCCCAAATTAAAGTAGCAAAACCTATGGATTAAAGTTAAAGATAAAACATTTTGTCCTTTCTGACTGTTTGCGTTCCAGCATCAAAGATTAACGTGGACCGGAAACCAGCCGCAGAAACCATTTGCGTTTTCTCGTGGAAAACTGACATTTGATGCTGCTCTTTGACGACTTGCTGCTTTCTCCACATCGTGTTTGAAACTGCTAATAAAGTATGCAATGAACTAATATTTTTGGGCCTGAAATGCACCAGATTGCATCTCAGAGCATACAGATTCTCAAAATTTCCTGGAGAAGGCCCCCAAACCCCCTGTACAAGAGGGAATAAACCCCTTCCCCACCCTTCCGAATGCAGCTTCACTGCACGGCACCACTGACATGGTGCATTAATGCTCCGGCTACTCTGCATTTTCCCCTTGTACTTTTCCCATTTTGAGAAACCTGGTTTACAACATGGTTTTCATCTTTACTTTCAAAAAGTTCAATCATGCTACAAATACCACAAGATATAAAATTCTGGTTGCAAATACATATAAAATAACCCACTGTTTTCCTTTTTCCTTGGTAACCAATTGAAGGGCTGAGAGCATAAACTGCCTATGTGTAATTTTTGGCCGTTTTTTTAGTTCGCTTGGATTTGTCCAAATTTTTGCATGTGAACTGCATTTTGATTCAAAAACATTGTCCCGTATTTTTTTTCACCAATTTCTTTTTCGTTTTCGAGAAATAACGTATGCAAAAAAAACACCTAAAACTACACATAGGCAGTTTATGCCCTCAGCCCTTCATATGTCTGCCTTATTAACATGCATGAAGCAATGCCCAAGGGTATTCTTTATGCGCAATGTGCCTTTTCGACTCATAAACAGCCCACAAGATGCCCATCCGACTTGAAAATGGTCGACTTTTTTAAATGCAGCACTTATTACCAGTGTTTTGCTTACTGATAGTGCTCAAGAAGCTTCCTTAGCTGGAAAACAGTGCGCAACATTCTGGGTTGACTTAAAAACAGCACACAGCAACCTTGGTTAACCTTAAGCCAGCGCGCGTAGATTTTATCCGACTTGAAAACAGCTCTCAAAAGATTTAGGGTTATTGTTAAGTTTAGAGTTAGGGTTAAAATTAGGGCTAGGGTTAGAGTTAGGGTTAGGGCTAGAGCTAGGGTTAGAACTAGGGTTAGGGTTAGGGTTAGGGTTAGGGTTAGAGCTAGGGATAGGGTTCGGCTTAGGGCATTGCGAACGTTAACGTTAAAGTAAGCGGCGTATTTTGAGTCTCGCACAGGTTTCTTGGTTTCTTGGTTCCTCCGAAATGAAAAGAGCGTACAGGTTTCTTGGTTGATTTTTAATTCTTTTGGGAAGGCTTTGGCCGATGTAAGTAAAGTGTTGAAGAGGGTGTTTTGGTTGAAAACGGCATACAGCAGGATCGGATTTGATTCTAACTCAGTGCTTAAAAAGCTTGCTGTCGGCTGAGAGATAAAATAAAATATTAAAAAAGGCTGTTTTTATTTGAAGATAGCCTTTGGCCACTACCAACAACTTCTGTTCGTGAGCAACACCAAAAATTTGAGGTAACGATGTTCAAGGGCAAAATTAAGAGTTAAAAGAGTAAGCTGTTTCCCGTCGGTTTCCGCTTCGAAACAGAGATTTGACTGGCGCTTCGCGTGCTTTGGTCATTATTGAAACGATTTTGAAGGGTTCATTTTCGTCGTCAAATGGAACCAGTGGAATGAAATTCGTATCACAAATCAACGTAAATGACGACAGTGGAAAAACTGGAATAAAATACTTAACTAGTTTTGTTGGCTTCAAGACGTAAATATTTACATAGGATGTGAAATTTAATCCGTATTGTCTGATGCGTAACACAACGACTTGTTAAAATGTCTCGCGTGCAAATACGTTTTTGCTGGTGTTTATCTCGCTTGAAATTACGTTTTTCTGATGTTTACAAGCTTCCATAAAATCAAAATAACCGAGTTGATCGACGCAAAACTTATTTATATGTTGGAATTCGGCAGCATGTCTCCCTGTGTTTACATAACAACTCGACGACCGACCACGAGTAATATTTTCCACGCGCGCCAATGCAACTTTTCCCTGGATTGTTTTCAAGATAGTCATCGAAAACGGACGGACTTCTCGTCATGCTGACTTCCCTCTCTCGGATGAATTCTCCGTAATGTTTCCGAATTTTGACGAACTGTTTCACGGCTTCGATGGCCTGCGAGACAGCGCCCACTTCGGCCGCAATGAATTGTGGGAATGTTATGCCCTCCGCGTGCGAAGGACACTCTGCAAACATCACTGACTTTTTTGCCCTAAAACTCCAAAAACACCTCTCCTTTTCGCAAATTCAAGCACGGTAACCTTTCAGAAATGGACCAAGACTAGCAAAACCGAGCCGCTTTTGAGATGAGAGATGTTTTCAGAGTTTTTTTTCTGCCCGGCTCTTAATCTCTACTCCCAAACCCGGCGTCGACAAAACCCGGATCGGATCGGATCGGATCAGATCACGGATCGGATCGGATCACGGATCGGATCGGATCACGGATGGGAAAAGAGTAATAAACACCTTGGAGAAATGCTGACATATTGTGACATATTGCGTGACATATTGGAGCGAGTGATTTCCCGCCATGGAAAGTGATTTCCCGACATGTAGTCTCCTTCACGGCTGTCGCCATGGACGAAAGCAAGCGGAAGGGACGTATCATTTTATCATTCAGTTATTATTATTATTTTTTTAATATCATCTCACGTGTTTATTTACCTTTTCTATATTTGATATTATTTTAGCAAGGGCAAGAGAAGAGACGAAAAACGAGGTGGGGAGTAACGTTTTTTAGATGTGACGATTAAAGTGTTGTGTACGCTAGCGATTTATTTAGTTAAATCCATGTTGGCTTCTTCCATGAACTCGCTCAGCTCCTCTTAACCTAAATCGCAATTGTTACACGCCAAACGACTTAAATTCCACGAGTATATGGAACTCAGTGATGAACAGTTAGATATCGCACAATAATTTTGGCCGTCTAGTTGTGAAATCATCACGTATTTTTCGTATTGTAATATTATAATAATCTTTACAAACCCCTTGGATCTTTTAATAATTATATACTATAACCACTGTGACCAAAAATATGCTCGTTGATAAATTATTTATAGCGGAGCTCCGGCGGAGCACCATACTTATAGAAACCCGTCAACTGGTTTTCTCATGGTAAAAGTGGCTAGCGGTATTGCTTGTGGGCGCGTACGCACGACGACGACGACGACGACGGAGTCGCCCAATAATTAATAATATCCTAATAATAATCATAATAATCCAACATGGCGGCAATACTCCAGCTGATCACCTAGTTTACAGCGTACATCTTAGATATAGGGCATCCGTGTCATGGCTAATTGACACCTGTCAAAACAAGGTTTCCGCTGACCAGTATCACGTGACCATATCGCGGGCTCAAGTTAGAGCTCATCGAGGTCCGCTGTTTTTTTGAAGTTGACCGCTGACCAGGTAATGGTTTTCAATTGGATCGCAGGCTCAAGTCAAGTTAATTTAACCAAAACGAGACACCCAAGCCACAACGAGGCTTAATTTTTCGCGCGCTTTCTGCGGCTCGAGATTTCACATTCAGTTGGTGTCTTCATTTTGAGCAAAACAACATCTTCGAAGTTCAGTTTCTGTCTCTTAATTCGCATAAAGGGCATAAAAATCAAGAACTACTTAAAATATACTCCGGAAGGTGAATTTTCAACTGGAAAATGGAAGAGCAAAAGGTTGTTCGCAGGAAATTCTTCAATTTTTGGATCCACTTCTATGGCGCCCGGGTTGTGTGGTTGAAAAACAAAATGATTTAACGCTTCAGGGCTTTACCGCGACATCTTGCAGCTCACCAAGAAAGTTCTTAAGAACTCACCGGCATTAATGGGAGGAACGAGTAGCTCACACTTGGTGGAAGAAGTTCTTTCTTTGAACAAACCGTTTGCTATTTTTGTAGATGCGTGTTTTTACTATAGTGGATCGATGCGTATTTTCAAGTGGTAGAAAGCTCGACAACACAGGTAACTTAAATAAATTGAAGCGTAGCATTTGGTTTAATCGTTGTTAATTTTGTTCAAGAAGGAAACTTGTATTTCTGTCTCGACTGGATATAAATAACAGTCTACTCGTTTTGGACACAAAGAAGTAGCTAGTCGAATTGGTTGTTTGTTGTTTTACAAGCGAACGAGTTGTTTCCTCCGCTTGGCTGACTGCATATGTTTTTCGGCGTCTGTGTTTCTGCAGTGTTAAGAACTGAAAGAAACGTTTGCCCTTATGTTATTAACGCGTAATCGCAATGAATCCTCGTAAAATTAAGGATTAGTATCACTTATGTTTTGCGCGATGACGGCAATTTCAGCAACTTTCTGAAAACTGGCACAAGTGATATTTACTCGGCCCCATGCGATTACCTATCCAAACTATCAGGATTGTTTTCGTTTTTCTCTTTTCTACGACATTTAAGCTATGTCTAAACTTAACGTACTATGAAATATGTTTGTTAAGTCCCGGCTAAAAGATCAAACATTTTCTTTCATTATCGTGTTTGTCAAGCATAACGTTTGGTGGCTAAACGCAAAATAATGTTTGACCAAACACGGGACCAAGTGAGTCCAAAAAAAATGATTTTTGCATATTATTGCTGAAATTTTCGACATTACGTAGCTCATTTGATTGCTTTTTACCGTTTGTGCACGATTTGTTTGTTGAGGTGGCTAAACGATCAAACATTTGTTCGTAGTGCGAAATTTTGGATGAACATGTTTGATTTCGATCAAACATGGAAAGCCATTTAATGCACTATTGTGAGAGGTGGCTAAACCGTCAAACATGCTCGTCCAACGATGTTGGATGAAAATATTTGATCATTCTTTGATTGCTAAATTTGTTTTTGAACAAACACACTCGTCCACTGTATTGTTTTCTTGTAATGTTTTGATGTTTTTGAACCGCGGTCAATTCCCGTTGACTGCTCTAAACATAAAATATTGGCGCAAGGAAAGCCGTGCGGTGTTCTTCAATACCAGTAAAAAAATAATAAACGTGGAGCTCCGCTTTTAGGCTTGGCTAAATCTATATATTATGGAAAGCGACAATTATTTTTTTCAGTGGTGCGAATTCGCCAGCGGAGCTTTTAGGAAACCCCGGAGGGCTAGGCATTTTCTTAAAATGAGTTTTCTCAGTGTGTAGAATAGAATTCGATTTATGGTCTTAAGTTTTCGAAAACAAATGTCTTAAAGTCTAAAATCTCGTCGACCGTCATTGAAACATCCCGGACAAAAGCCTCCAGACTGTAATGGCAACACACGTACTCGACCTGTCTGACGCCGTTCTGGTCGGCGATCATGCGAATTCACGCCGCTGAAAAAAATAATTGTCGCTTTCCAGATAAAATAATTTATCAACGAGCATATTTTTGGTCACAGTGGTTATAGTATATAATTATTAAAAGAGCCAAGGGGTTTGTAAAGATTATTATAATATTACAATACGAAAAATACGTGATGATTTCACAACTAGACGGCCAAAATTATTGTGCGATCTCTAACTGTTCATCACTGAGTTCCATATACTCGTGGAATTTAAGTCGTTTGGCGTGTAACAATTGCGATTTAGGTTAAGAGGAGCTGAGCGAGTTCATGGAAGAAGCCAACATGGATTTAACTAAATAAATCGCTAGCGTACACAACACTTTAATCGTCACATCTAAAAAACGTTACTCCCCACCTCGTTTTTCGTCTCTTCTCTTGCCCTTGCTAAAATAATGTCAAATGTAGAAAAGGTAAATAAACACGTGAGATGATATTAAAAAAAGAAATTATAACTGAATGATAAAATGATACGTCCCTTCCGCTTGCTTTCGTCCATGGCGACAGCCGTGAAGGAGACTACATGTCGGGAAATCACTTTCCATGGCGGGAAATCACTCGCTCCAATATGTCACGCAATATGTCACAATATGTCAGCATTTCTCCAAGGTGTTTATTACTCTTTTCCCATCCGTGATCCGATCCGATCCGATCCGTGATCCGATCCGATCCGATCCGATCCGATCCGATCCGGGTTTTGTCGACGCCGCTCCCAAATCATCTCTCTCTTCATGGTTTGGCAAGCAGAGAAAACACGACTGGCTTCTTTCAGCCGTGTTAGACTTATGGATCTCAAGACTTCATGATGTCCTTCGATCACCGAGCAAACAGGCAAATTGACATAATTCGATTAAACCAAACAAGCTAGCGCGCATCGCGTCGGGAGCTTCGGCAAACACGTTGCGTAAGTACCAATGTTTTAACAGCCAAAACTTTTAGTCTACGTCACACTATGGAACAATCCTTTCTACCTGTCAATCATTTCATGTCCAGTTTCAGTTTTACCCTTCAGTTACGAGCATTTGGCGCTAAGTTTTCAAATAAAGAAATAAAGAATACCCTTGGGCATTGCTTCATGCATGTTAATAAGGCAGACATATGAAGGGCTGAGAGCATAAACTGCCTATGTGTAATTTTTGGCCGTTTTTTTAGTTCGCTTGGATTTGTCCAAATTTTTGCATGTGAACTGCATTTTGATTCAAAAACATTGTCCCGTATTTTTTTTCACCAATTTCTTTTTCGTTTTCGAGAAATAACGTATGCAAAAAAAACACCTAAAACTACACATAGGCAGTTTACGCCCCCAGCCCTTCAATTATTGTACTAATCAATAATTTTAATAACATTAATATTAGAGGGAAATGAGTTCCAACTGGAGATAGTAAGAGTCCTAGGAAAGCCAGTGTTTAGATGGCAGAAAGGTACTACAAGTTATGGGTAATGGATCTTACATCAACATTTTCAAATTCTTCTGATATGTTTTCACCAACAGTCACTTTGCCTTGGTTTTCAATCAAGATATCAATGAGTTCTTCAATCTGCTTCATACATCTGCAACAACAAAAGGGTTTATTTGGGTTATAATGACATCACAAGATAGCCAACTCAATATCTGAATGAATTACTAATTAATTTGTAAAACTGTAATAATTCATTTACATTTTGAGTTGGTTTTAAGTTAAAACTTGCACAAAATATTGAAAATGCATGCTCTACCAGCAATGAAATTAAGACCACTTATTCTTGCCACATCTCTGCTTTCATACAGGTGGCCATGTTAGGATTGTAGTCAAAGATGGATGAAATAATGTTAAAAAGATTAGCTTCTCTGTCATACCAACACCTTTTGTGGTACAAAAGAGCCTATAGCTTTTAAGCTTAGCCATTATGAGGGGAGCAGGGTTGGCGCAGTGGTGAGAGTGCTCACCTTCCACCATTGTGTCCCGGGTTCGATAATGTGTGCCATAAGTGGGCTGAGTTTGTTTGTTCTCTACCCTGCTCTGAGACATTTTTCTCCAGGTACTCCAACATTTGATTTGATTTTGATTCCACTTTATTTAGAGTTGATTTGATTATTTTTGTCTCCTCAATTGGTAGTCAAAAACATGCATCTGTGCTAACACAGCAAAGAACTGACTAGCAAACTGTGTCTGATGAATACTGACCTTTTTGCCCCTGTATGGCAGAGAGGATCTCATGCAGTTTCTTCAACACAACTTGGTGAGTGATTTCTGTGTCTTTAGGGAAGAGTTGCTTGGCTTTATCCTTAAGGAAAAAATTGACAATTTTAAATTATTCAGTAATTTAGTTTTGACTTGTCTGGGGTGAATCTGATAAGCTGATTGGCTGTTTTACTACTAAACAATCACTATAACTCACTTCTGGATCAGCTCTTTTGCCAATTCACTGGTAGTTGCTACCTATGACTCCAGTTATGCTGCCCAATACCACACTACAAAACAGTCTTTGACAGAGCTGGGCAGCTCTTTGGTCACTGCTGTTCTACATGTAGTGCAAAATGCAGTTAAAGGAAATATTTCATCTATTTTGCAATTGAGTGATTTAGGTCAAAGTTAAGTGATTGATACACAAGGGTAATAACACAAGAAATGGTTACTTTCATGAACCTAGAGTAAATAAACCAAAAACTGAACAGGGAGAGAGAGTAATGTTCTGTAGAGCTAAAGCATTATTGAATGTTACCTTATTCCTACTAATTTCTGCACAGACTTAATTTCACCAAAAATCTTAAGGCATATTTAGAAGAGTATTTAATTTTGAGATTTTTTATGGCAGAAAAAAGGACCGCTGTGCATTTAATTTTGTGATTTCATTGTTTCTTTGATCTCACAAAAACATGCATAGTAATTGTCAGTTAATTTAAAAGAATTTTTCATTACTTGAAGGGTATTCCGCAAAAGGGGCATATATCGCTTTTTTTCCTTTCTTCCAAAATATCTCTAAAATCACTCTACTTTGGCATACAGACTGGAAATGGTGTCAGAAATGAAGTTCTGAACTTATTTTTGTAATTAGAAAGCTAGGATCTGAAGGATTAGCTTACGACTTTTGCCCAAAACCTAAGAAACAGAAACAAAAGGATCAGTCTGTTTGCCAAAGTAGAGTGAATTGAGAGAGGTTTAGATTTTGAGGCCAAAAAGCAATATGTGCCCTTTTGTGAAATGCCCTTCAACTGTTCTTACTACTAACTTGGTAACAGAAACAAAAGAAGCCACTTCAAGTACACGCCTCGTTTGAGCAACTGGTTCAAAACTTTAGTACGCTAAACATACAGCTGTAAAATTTGCATTGTTTATTGAATATGTAATATGGTTTTAAATTTCATGATTTTAATTTTCATGCAGTCTATTACATTAGAGAGTATTAAATCTTGCCAATTTTTTTGAAACCACAGTAGTGAAATAAAGCTGAAGTTCATTATAAGATTGTTTGAGACAAACCAAAGCACCAAGATACAGTGTACAATAGTTATACCTGGTGCTCACAAAGAAATGTTTCATAGCTTCTGTTGCATGCTAACTCCCCCCCTGAAAGGCATGGCAGTGCTCTTGCAGGGTCTACATGTATGCTTGGCAGCTTGTTAATATTGTTACCTGGCAGGCTGATGTATGGCGAAGTTGAACACCATGTGCTTCAACAACAACTTAATTTATCACGCCAAGTAAGAGCATACAATAAACAAGCAACACTGGTAACAATTAAGAGCGCCCAAAGGAACAGGGTAACACCGCAATGTCCAAGAGACTTACTTCTTTATGAACATTGATAATGATAGTACTTGACCTCCCTCATCACCAATATCAGTGTCAGAGTAATCTGACTCATCATCCCTGCTGGGCCAATCACTGTCATCATCGCCAATACCATCATCATTGCCAGCCTAAACAAACATGAACCAACAGTAACATCATGTAGGTTGAACACCAGAAGATATTGATCCTTCAAGAAACTAATAATAATAAATTGGGTCCTAAGCAAGGTTCTTGCAAACCATTGCTAAAAATTATCTTTAGGGCCTGGTAACAACTATAAAATTTTACGAAAAGGTACACCTTTTTAAAAATTCGACATCTGGTGTGTTTTCTTTAAATTTTGTCCTGCCTCGTGAGATCAAGAGGTTTTTGATATGCCAAAGTGAATATCAATATTAATTATTAATGTTCATGCTGTTCTCTTTTCTTTTATTCCTTATAAGCGACTTTCTTCAAAGAAAAACCAGTATTTCTTTGATTCCATTATGGTGATTCTCAACTGTAGGAGGGCTGTTAGTTGCTTACTTCAGTTGGCTTGACAGGTTTGCTCTCAAGTCTGTTGAAGCCTTTGTTTTGATGAAGTCGTTGGGTCCTGTGAAACCACCATTGAAAATTGTCATCTTTAATCTTTAATTAGTTAACACAATTGCCTCTAGCAAGCTAATCTGGCAATGGACAGTCAGTCATCATCTGAAGCTGCAGAACAGGTTGGTTTTGGATGGAGTTGTGCTTCCTGTCGATCTACTGCACACAAGCTCCATCCGAATGCAATACACCAATTTCTACCTTGATCAGATCAGTGACTTAAACATCACTTCAATTCACTTTCTCGACGAGGCAAGCGTAACGAAAGCAACCATGAACAGGCGTTACGGTAATGCAACCATTGGAACTCCTGCATTTGAAATTTAACAGTCTGCATCTTATCTCAACTTTACTATAAACCTCATGCATTCACATCTAGGAGTCAACTGTGCTGATGTTATTGAAGGTCTGTCAATTATGGTAACTGGCTCCTCTTTTTTTTTGAGGAAGCTGTCTACATAACCAGGCGAAATGGGTCAGTTGCATTTGAGAGAGGTGACACTATGATTATGGATAACTGTTCATTTCATCATGAACAATTTACCAAGATGGGTTTGAGAGACCATCTTGGCGAATACGGGGTGAACCTACTAACCAGCCTGCCTACTCTCAGCACCTAAACATGTGTGAGCTTTGTTTTCATCAAATCATAGTATTTCTAAATCGTAATCAGTTGCTAGCAGAAAATGGGACGGAAATTGCCATCTGTGAAGCCTGCAACAATATTTCACCACAAAATTTTGTAATTGGTTACTTTAGACGCTGTGGATACTTAATGTAGCAATGGACATAGTCCAGTAGTACGTAAAAACAAGACAAAAAGAACTTGACCTGCAACAGTGAGAATGTTCGTGTATCTAAAAGAAAAGAACAAACATCTTGATGTGTAAACCACAGCTGGTGATCCATGTTGGAAAATAAAGAAACATCAGTTTCTAAATTATATGCCATGTAACCCCTTCTTGGGTGCAAAAATCAATGAGCTTGCATCAAAAAGTAGTAAACAATTTCCAAACTGGTACAAAGTGGGGTTGACATACTACCATTACAACAGTGTCAAAGGTCAAAACAAAACTTGAATACTGAACATCATGGCACGTAGGGTGGAATGCAAAACCAGATCCTGATTGGACACAACAAGAGCAAATGCACCAAGGGTCCATGAAAAGGGGCTTCTTTCTGTCCATGTTGTGATAAGTATCCCAAACTATGAGCAGAGATACGAGATCTCAAGATCTCAAGTATTGAAGGAGTTGGAGACAAGGCAAGAGAAATGGAAGAATGAATTTGACATATTTCAAGCAGCAAGAGAAAGGGCGGCAAGTAGCTGTTTCAAAAAAATGGTCTGTTTGTTTTGGTATTTTCCTACTACTGTCAGAGTGGACCGACTACGTGATTGGATGGTATTTCCCGGAGCAGTTGGCGGACTTGGTTGGTTAACAGATTCAAACTCCACTGTATAAACTCTAACACCTCTAATTTCAAATGGTTCAGCTGGTTTGTAATGATAACATGCTTCAATATCATTAACTACACTTCCAACTGATGCAAATTCTAAAAGCACTGCTGCTCCTGACATGTCAAATGCACCTGATTCATCTCTACTATAAGAATCAAATATTTTGAATAAATTGCTGTAAACTTTAACAATCAATGGCTATTGTATTACATTCAGTAGCCAGTATACAAAATGAGTACATCATGCCTCATATATAAAAGAAAATATGAACTCCAAGGATCTTCTAAAAAAAGATATGGCAGCAAATCCGGCTAAGCTTTCACTATATTGTAAGTTAAATGTGTTGCCGAATATGGACGCACACACCGGTTGTTCAGAAAGAAGCAAACGTGTTTGTTGAGTGCATCTCGAGAGCAAACTGTACAAAAAATTTCCAGTGTGCAAGATCTAGTAGCCATATCAGCATTCTGAATTCCTTTGTGGTGTTGATAAACAATGGAAATTTTCACTACACATTGTTTTCCTCGGTTTCACCAAAAATAATGCTAGATTAGGAGAAGAGAGAGCACAGATAGTTTTATTGGCATCAATATTCACAACAGCAAGCTGGGGGTCATACTACCAGGTCCTGGGTTTGTCTCCATGTCATTGGCAAGTCGAATTAATGTATCAGTCAATTCCAAAAGCGCCCATTCCCCCCCCCCCCTCCGGCTGTGTTTCCAGTTTAGACAGTTAAATGCCCCACTGTCAGTGCCTCAAAAAGCTAGCTCAAGGGCAAATCAAGTGTAAATCACTCGTTGCATGAAGCAGTTTGGCACGCTCCCTGCTCATAATAAATATTTTACTCTAAAATTGCTTACCTTTTTCAAACCAAATCCGCAAAATTATGTGCCAAAACTCTTTTCTGATCTCTTTTGTCGGCACCCCAAACTTCAAATAAGGGCATATCAACTGTATATTTAGTAAACAACAGAAAACCTACGCAGAATCTTGATGTGAAGGCAGCGGTGAATGAATGAATATTTGGTGCAAAAGACACGCGAAACCCTTAAGCTGGTGACCACCGACCAATGTTTAGCCAATAGCCAAATGTCCCAACGTGCGGGACAAATTTCAGATCAAATACCCAGGGTATGCCCGGGGAGGGGGGGGGGGGGGGGATAGGCGCTTTTGGAATTGACTGATACATAATGCAGGAATATAGAGGCATCTGTGTAAAACACAAACAATTCCTTTTCGAAATTTCATAACTGAGAACTTTTCAATACTGGCAAATAAATCGCTTTTAACAGTAAGAGAGAACACCAGAATTTTCCCTTGAAGCATCCTGGAAATTCCTTGACTGCTAAATAAACGGAGTGCATGCCCACGACTTGCCTGTATTCTTGAAACTACGAAATAAACCTCGTAAACAGAAAGTTCTCATAAACGCTTAGTTTTTCTCAAAGATAGTTCTGTTTTGCTCAAGGTTTTCTCATTTTTGCTCAAGATATTCTCAATTCGCAAGGTTGCTCCAAGGTTAAGAGGGACACACGGGCTCGTTGATCGAGATCAGTTCTCCTGACCTTACTGTCGATCTCCGCTCTCGTGCAATGTATTTTTGTGTAAAACAACAGAACAACGATCTAATTAAGTCACGTTCTTAAGGGACAATTACTTACCTTTTAATAGTTCTAAACTGTAAGACAACATCCACGACCAAAGAACAGATGGGGGCGGGAAGAGGAGAGACCCTGGGAGCTAGGCTGGGAACAAATAGGGGTCGGATCGTCGGATACTGGGACGGATGTGTAATTTCTGTCAACATTTCTTTCTTCCCATTCACAAATAATTAGCTTTCATAGCTTCATAGATTCTCTAATTATATAAAGCCTCAATTTTTTCAAGCTTTATTTTCACTGCGAATTGCGGAATTGAAATGAAATGAAGAAGTGATCCTCGCAGTTATGAACGCAATTCATGCAATAGTGTAAAGAAGCGTGAAAAAAAAATTTTAAGCTTCTTCTGACGCAATTGCATAAATTGCGTTCACAACTGCGGGGATCATTTCTTCATTTAAGGTGGCTCAATAGGGTTATGCAAGATCACGAAGCGCGCGCCAGTGACCTCAATCAAAAGCTAATATTCTCGTTCTTTTTGCTATTTTCCTAATCAAAGCTTCTGAAACATAGCAAACAAGGGCCAAAATTTGCTGTTCAACAGTCACCTCTGATATCAAGGCTTTTAGTCTCAAATTAAAACTACTCAAACATCGCCATTTTTTGACGTCTGTTTGGCTTTGATTTCAATTTTCTTCAATTTCCTTCGGTAAAATTTTTGATACGCTCAAACCGGGTAGAGTCTGGCAAGAAGAAACTTTTAAAATCGAAAAAAGTAGGGGTTGTCAAGGTAGTTTTTTCGTTTTTTAGCATTTTTGTGTTTTTTTGGCTGAGCGAAAACCTTGTCTTACAAATTTTTCTGATAAATTGAAAGCAAGGAAAGCTAATAAGGAATAACTTCTCTGCCAAATCTTAAGGAATTTCACCGAAGGAAATTCGAGAAATATGATAAGGATTTTTCTATTTTTTCACCTCAAAGGCAATTACGTCATCAGAATAGGAACTCGCCAAGATCGCTATGTGGGCATGCGCGAATTTTCGAACCACGCGGTTTTGTCGATGAGCGACTCGACAATGGCGGTCTCATCAAAATACACACTAGACCTTTCCGTCCAAATCGTTTTCTTTACGTTTTCTTTTAAATGGTTTCTCTGTTTCTACTTCTGGGCTGCAATTTGAGCTATATTGTTGACTTGTTCGCTGCTTTGCATGAGCTTGCGTCAGCTAGCGCGCGCACATTACTAAAGCTCGCATCATCGGTGCGCGCGCTCTTAAAACCCTATGGAGACACCTTAAATAACATAGTATAGCTTCATCGACGTATCCATCAAAAATCATAGAAATAAACTGGTAAAGTGAAGATTTCCTTGTATAGGTCTTAAGGGGTGGATATTTGAAATAATTTCACGCCATTAGGGATGTCGTAAACTTTGAAGCTAGTCCTCAACGAGTGTTCTCATAAGCGCTACCGTTTTAACCACTTCCGGAATTTGGTGGGACAACGGATGAAAACTTTCATTTAATTTCATTTATTAAAAAAATGTAACTTCTTAGATGTAACATTTTTTTTCATTTCATCACTTTTGGTAGAGAATAAGTAGAGTAAATGATTCGTGCAAAAAAAGGAACGGGTCACCGATGATCTGAACGAGTAAAATAGCTCTGAAGTCTACGAGGCTTTTGGAATACTTCGACGTCTCGGGGACAAGTCAATCGTGACTAATGCGTGACATAAAAATATTGTCTCGTTACCTGCTCAGTTTAGTTGCGCATAAACAATCCTTATGCAGTTCAAATATACATACCCCACCCCCACCGCCCCCAAAAAAGTAATTTTGTCACGATTCGACGTCCACCCGTGATCCAAACATCCTCCCTCGTCTTCGCTTACATGCATGTCCTCCCTAAAACGGGTTCTAGGGCATGCAGAGAGTCTTTACATGGGAAAAAAGTAACGGTCACCAACTACGAAACGACATCAAGTGGGCGACAAATTGCGTGACTGGAAAGATCAATGGACCTTTCTGTCAGCACTGGTGTCTGCAGTGCTCACATGACTGCTGCATATCAGTATTTCCGCCACGCCTTTATAATTTTACTCATAAACGATAAATCGCAAAATGGAATCCCTTAAAGAACTGATAACTCCTAAAACGTTCAACAATCTCAGTTTTGTAGCAGTTATAGTTTGGATTCTGCTCGGAGGAATTTTTTTTGGAATCTTTGCAGACATGGAAAACAGCGAATCAAGGTTTGATTTCCGCTGTGATGCCCCAGCTGATGCCCAGCTTAGCGACAAGGATTTCACTCGAGGAAAGTGTTTTGATCAATACGAGAAGCAGTACAACAAACTCAGTATTCCTGTCTATGGCTTTGTGATAGTCAACGTCTCTGTGATCGGGATTGTATGTGTGATTTACTCCCGATGCGTCAAATCAACAGTTGATGGAGTCATCGACGCCCAGGATCACGCACAGATGAACGCAGATGCCGAAGGACGGATCCAACATGGCATCCTAACTGGAAGACGGCTTTTCGTGGCGTACTGTTGCCAACTTGCGGTCAGATTTGCTTTAGCGATACTTTTCATCGTCTTGCAAACCCAAGTTCTTTATCCTGGTAGTTTTCCCTCAAACTTTGCGTGTAATTCGGTGGAAGACGTTGATAACAAGAAAGCAAATTCATCGGCAAACTTCGAAAGAACATATAATTGCCACAATCAGAGAGCAACCAAGAAAACCTTTTGGATTTTTGCCGTGGCTGTGGTTAATGGGATTTTCGCCTTTCTCGTTTTGATTGAAATTGTTTGTATTCTGTCAAGAGCAAGAAATGAAGAAAGAGATGGAAGTTTTACGGAAAACTCGCACTTTTATTCTGATCATCTAAAATCCAGCCCTGGAGACCCTCACCTACCTTTGCATGAACTGCAGCCTCAACCTCCACGCGAACAATCACAACAAGTGCAAACCGCAATAAAAATCATAAAAGAGAATGTCATAAAAAACACAGACCAACCTGATGATCTTAAACAACCTTTCCGATTAAATCCAGGCGAGGGCCCAGAACCCAAAGATATGATTATTGACGAAATTTATGTAGATGTTGTTACTCATGAAGGCAGAGCTGACCTTAAGTTTCATGAAGACAGAGGAGAACAACTCAAAGTATACCCCAAACCCAACATTGCAAACCGATCGCAGTTTGAGCGGCCACAAGACATTATTGATGAACAAAACAAGCATGTTCTTGTTGTCGGTCGTCCTGGAATCGGAAAGACAATGTTCAGCACTAAGCTTCTTCGAATGTGGGCAAGAGAAGAAAGCCGCTTTCACGTCGCCTTCCTTGTCAAATTCAGGCGCTTTAATTCGGATCCCAATAAGCTAACCAGTCTTCGTGAATTGTTGGATCAAGCAGAGACAGTGGAACAGCTGGGTGATGAGGTGTGGGATCACATTATTACAAACCCAAGCAAAGTACTTCTGATATTTGATGGAGTTGACGAATTTTCTGCAAGGGCAGACATCTCCAAAGCTGATTCAGATTACAACAACAACGTAAATGAAAAGATGCCTGTCCACTCTCTGTACAGGAAGTTAGTGTCGGGAAAACTTCTCAGCGGTGCCACCGTTATCACCACTTCACGGCCAACTGCTGTGCCATGCGTAAAACATCTGCACTTTGATAGAACTATGGAAATCCTTGGCTTCACGGAGGAGAAAGTTGAAGAGTACGTGGAGAAATTCACAGAAGGTGACCAGGATGCAAAAGACAAAAAAGAAACAATGTGGAAACACATCAACTCAAACATAAACATTTTCTCATTATCCTACATCCCCGTTAATTGTTTCATAATTTGCCACTGCCTCCTACACATCATTAAGAACAAAATACAAAACCTTCCTTCAAAGCTCACCGATATTTACAGCATCACCGTCAAGATTTTCTTCTTTAAACACAATCGTAATAATAACGCCAGCTCCTCTAACACTGACTTGGACTCCTACATGTTCAAAAGATTTGATGAACTGCAACCTGAAAATGAGACGGTGTTCAAGAAACTGGGAAAAATCGCCTTTGAAGGGATTGAACAAGGAACACTAATCTTTGGATCGAGCGAAGTTGAAGGCTTCAGGAGTGCGGCCTGCTTCACCGTTTGCCAGACGCGAAATCTCCTTCGCTGAGTGAACCACCCAGACCTCAATTTTGCTTTGTGCACTTAACGCTGCAAGAATTCTTCGCAGCCAAGCATGTGACAGACACCATGAATAGAGAGGAGTTGCGAGAGTTTGTTTCCAACCACATCAACAAAGGTGCATGGCAAATGGTGCTGCAGTTTGTGGCTGGATTGCTAGAGCCTGACCCTGACGGAAAAGAAGAAAACAGTGATATCTTTTCCGCCCTTCTTCCCACATCGACCGAACAGAGGAAAGGACATCAACTTATGAGGATGAGAGAAATGGAAGAAGATTCAGAGCCAGTGGAGCTGACCTGCTGGCCCGCTACTGAGGACGACAAAGAACTAGCTGTGAACTTATGTAAGTGTATACAGGAGATCAATGTAAAGCAGCATTTATCTGTACAAAACAAATTAGCGACTATTGGTTTTAATGCGATAGATTTTAGTGGCTGTTCGCTCGCACCTGTTGACTGTGCAGCTGTCGTGAACGTCCTAAAAAATGCTACGAAAATAACAAGCATGAATTTAGAAAACAACAATATTGGGTCTTTAGGTTGTGTAGAGGTTCAAAAGTTGATTGTTAACGGGAACGATGAAAGTAAAACAAATTTTGAACTAAAGAGCTTAAACCTCACATTGAACGACATAACCAATGAAGGAGCCAAACACTTTGCTGACGCACTCAAGGATAGCAATTGTAAATTAAACAGCTTAGACCTCTCAGTTAACAACATAACCAGTGAAGGTGCCAAACACTTTGCTGACGCACTCAAGGATAGCAATTGTAAATTAAACAGCTTAAACCTCTCAGGTAACAACATAACCAATGCAGGCGCCAAACACTTTGCTGACGCACTCAAGGATAGCAATTGTAAATTAAACAGCTTAAACCTCTCAGGTAACATCATAACCCATGAAGGCGCGAAACACTTTGCTGACGCACTCAAGGATAGTAATTGTAAATTAAACAGCTTAGACCTCTCAGGTAACAACATAACCAATGAAGGCGCCAAACACTTTGCTGACGCACTCAAGGATAGCAATTGTAAATTAAACAGCTTAAACCTCTCACGTAACAACATAACCAGTGAAGGCGCCAAACACTTTGCTGACGCACTCAAGGATAGCAATTGTAAATTAAACAGCTTAGACTTCTCATATAACAACATAACCAGTGAAGGCGGAAAACACTTTGCTGACGCACTCAAGGATAGCAATTGTAAATTAAACAGCTTAGACCTCTCAGGTAACTACATAACCGATGAAGGCGCGAAACACTTTGCTGACGCACTCAAGGCTAGCAATTGTAAATTAAACAGCTTAAACCTCTCAGGTAACATCATAACCAATGAAGGCGCGAAACACTTTGCTGACGCACTCAAGGATAGCAATTGTAAATTAAACAGCTTAAACCTCTCAGGTAACTACACAACCGCTGAATGTAAGGAGCACTTGAGAGACGCACTCAAGCACAGTAATTGCAGACTGTTCATATGAGAAACATCCAGTCAAAAGATATCTGAGGGAAAGTGAGCAATTATTGTAAACTAAACATCTTTTAAAAAACATCTCTTACAAGAAAATAGCCCATGAAGGCGTGAATTCAGACTTATTTGGCTGAAGCACCCAAGCACAGTAAGCTTAAGTTATCTTCAAACTGAACAGCTCAAATTTTTATTTTAACGACATAACGGATGAAGTGCGAAACACTTGCCTGACTCTTGGGAAATCAAAACTAATTGGTTTCCCGAGGGATTATACATTAAGTGCTTTGTCATATACCGAGTCTTTCCGTTCAACAATCACTGCAAAACGAAAAAAAACAAACAAACAAAGATGGCAGTAGCTAGAAGAACACTTCTTTATTCACAAGCCTGCTGAATGAATAACTTAAAAATGTTGAAAAGTACCTGAAAAAGTAGAATATGCTCAGTTTTCTTGCATTGCCCGAAACATTTCCTCCGCTTAGATGGTGAATTTCTTCGGCTGATACTCGAGAAAAACGTTTCGTTTTAGCGTCAGGTTCCATAACTTTTGTACTGAAAACTGGCGGCCCTCGTCAATCAAGCTGACGTGAGCACGTGCTGAAGATCATGCCACTTTTTAGTCATGCACTGATCACGTGCTGTTCTATTCTGCGCGCGGTAGGGGGTTGTTTACCATTTACCAAAATAAATCCGGAAATTTCGGTTGGAATGGAAAGCCTAGTTTGGTCTTCCCAAATGGATTTCTTGGAAGAAAAATACGTATTTTAAAATATTCGCAAACGGAAATCTGCGTTCCATTTTCTCATTTCTACCAGTTCCAGGCCTTTCGGCTTGGATCGCTCTGTAAACCCAACAGTTGGGAATGTTCGTTTGAATGGAACACGCACGCATTTGGGTTTTTATGCGTCCAGTTACTGCAGCCGTCGCCGGACCAACCAGTTTTTCCGATTAAATGGTAGACATCCAGATTTATTAACGTTTAAAGGTTTGAGGTTTTTTGTGTGTGTCGTTTTAGCTGAGGCCTGGTTAGAAGTTTGTTATCAGTTGAAATTGGTGTGTTCACAGAGTGGTAAAAATATGCTTAACATTAGAATTTTTCGGAGACAAAACACATAAGCTTATTAATCAAAAGATAATTTCCAAAGCAGGTGTCATCATAGATTAAAGTAGTGAGTTAGCTTAAAAAGCTGAATTTGTTTTGTACTAATAACACTTGTGGTCACCTCGCTGCTTCGATCAATGTGTGCGCAGAGAATTTTACTTATTTACGGCTGAACGTTTACGGGGATACCAAATCCGTTGTAGTTATATGTGAAAACAAACAGACAGTAGAATCTAGATAATTTGACACGTCAGGTGAAACAGAAAACTGAGGCTTTCCTGTTCAACCGAGGCAGCAAAATTTTGAAGTTGTCAAAGGCCAAATGCTGGAGTTAAAACCGAAAAATCGCTTTTAGTACCAGTTACTGTCAGTGTGGTTACAAGTTACAGATATTCTACTGTCTAGTTTGGAGGAAACGTGCAACATTTTCAATAGTAAACAACAAACAAGAGGAAAAGAAAATGAATTACTTTGTAATAGTGGTAAATTGTATATATTTTGCGTTATGGAAAGTAAACTAATTCTACTGTGAAGATTATCTGTTAGGATTCAGACAAATCGCTATGCTGCACAACAGTAAATGAGCCGAGTGGTTTGACCAATGTTACTTTTAGCAACATTTAGGATTAGTTAGAAGAATTCATGAACATACCAGATATTACAAGTTTTTTGACAGTAAAAACTGTAAAATGAATGAGCTGTTTACTTAGTAACATGTGTGACAAAAACTTATGTAAGAGGAGCTACAGTGCTCCAGGTTGTTAGATTTGAATAAATTTGTAAGACGAAGTCTTGTGTTTATACTGGTTTAGTAACTTTGTCAGATCATCATCCATGTTGGTATCTACTAAGCTTTTGTCAAGCAAACTAGTGTGTCAGGCAACAAAATGGGATCAAAAGAGAATCGAACAGATGGAGTCAAACTACAAACACTCCTGTTCTTAGAGTCCGAGTAGGGATATTAAAGAAAGAGAAACACGCGGGCGCTCGCGTGCAAATTGTCTTCCGTGAGAGAGACGCGTCCCGTGCCCATCTCGAGATATCCCGCAAATGGTTAGCACAAACCTGCATGCCTGACATTTCGTGCTGCCCCTTTCTCATTTGCGCAAAAAGTGAAACAACTTAACCCAGCTAGTAAAACTGGTAAAAGACAAAGATTATTCGCTAGTTGAATCCTTACCTAAATGCAACCTCGTTCCCAGGGTCTGTCCTCTTCCCACCCCATGGAGTGAGAGAGGGGCAGGAAGAGGAGAGGCCCTGGTAGCGAGGTGGACCTAAATATAGAAACATCCGATTTGATGCAAGATCTTGGTTTTTAGTTTTCACTATATTGTTTACGTTGGGGATTTTCTTTTAAGTTAAACCAGACGGCAATAATCGATAATGATCATTTATTTTACTCTCATAACCTCCATTTTTAATTAGTATTACAAACTACCTGGAGAAATCCGATTCCGATCACAGTGGGCTTTGACGGGAATGAGGTAAGGGAAAGCAATGCCAGCGGAATTTCCCATTGCCTCAATCAACATAAAGTTGCCCTCAGATTAAGAAACTTCGAGAAAAGACCAAAATTTAAATTATAAGTACCAAACATATTTAACCTGGAAATCCAAAGCAGCAGAAATTTAATCCCATTTTCTGAACAAACTAGATCATTTTTGAGCTTCGTTTCGTTGATAGAAATATATATATTTTGGCTATTTGAAGTAGGAGGAAAATAAGAGACATTGCTCCCCTCGAAACACTGACCCTCTCAGACTGAACAGCAACAGAAAACAGTCCGATAATTACACGAGTCAGTAGTCTAATATTGAATCTAAGCTACCGAGAAAGCACTTCAGTTCGCATGGAATAGTTCACGATTCTCGCGCATTACATTGCCAAAAGCTGCGAGGACAGCATTCCGTGCGGTACGCTCTGTAATGACAACAGGTTAAACCGTTTCAGTAGGACGCCTGCTGTTGCTGGTAAGACCTATCATGTTGGCGTCCGTATCTGTCTTGCCAGTTGTACCGCTCCTGTCTGTCCTGTTTTTCAGGTCTGTCTTGTCGATCAAAATGCTGTTGGTTCTGTCGACGGTAGCGGCCTTGGCCTGAAAAGGAAGATAACAATGTGGATTAATGATACACAATCTAAAATCTGGCTAGAGAAAACAAGGCGTCTATCAGTTTTGTTCGTATTATATATGAAAACCTCGATCAGCGATCGGGGTGCTGTGCTTTGGAATATTCCATCCAGTAGCCTGAGAGCAAGCTCATGCTCATTTCAGAGTACATCTCCATGTATTTTCACCGGAAGATACTCGAGACAACATCATTCAACATCTGTTGACCAACAAACGTCGAACGGTATTTAGACTTGTTGGCGCCATGATAAAATGCTTGACGTTTTCTTCCGTCGTTCAACACGTGCAGTGGTCTATTTCAGCGTTCAGCGCGAATGATGCACGTATCAACGTTTGTTCAATAGCAGTCCCAACATTTCAGGAAATGTTGACCCGTGTAACATCAACATTCGTCAGTAATTTCTCCTTCCTCGTCGTCGTTGTTGTCGCCGCCGCCGCCGCGCCGCCACTTCACATACAGTACTAGAATTAGTCATTTTTTCTCTTAAATCGCTCAAAACGCGCGAGGTGCCGAAAGCGTGTATACTCTTACTGACTCTTTCCTTTCAAGACGACGCTTCTGTATGACAGGACAACACAAAAAATACTGCTTTGCTACATGCGGGTTGTGTATTTCTCTAGATATTTAATACGAAATTATTGAAATAAAACGATGATGATGATGATGATGATGACGTTTTCCACCGGTGAGGGGCATACCTTGCCTGTCCTTGAACTGAACAAATCCTCCGTGCCTTGTGTCATAAATACGTTCATTGTTTTCGACCAGAGTGCTAACCTAGAAAAAAAAAACACCATTTTATTACATGCAAAACAAAATCAATTCAAGTTAACGTAACTCCTGAACCCCAAATAACTCTTGTATGGTAACATTCAGAGGCCAGGTTACTTTTCCTATACCTATCAATTTTTTCTAAGTCAAATGAGTAAGATTTTCGTCTCCTCGTAACCGGGATTTCCGACAATTTCCCGAAGACTGCCGAACGTTATAGAAAATGTCCGAAGACATTCCGACGACTTCTGAACACCTCCGAAGCTAGCTCGAGTTTGTGTCCAGTCCCTCAAATGCCAATAGGAACGCGACATTTAAGCACGTTTTGATACAGTTAGAACTCGATATTAAGCGCCGTTTATTGGAACATTTTTCGTCTAACTGAATTGAAATATTGTTTTTAATGAGTTAAAGAACAAGTCATCTGGAGTTTTGAGTAAGGCGTGAAAAAATGTCCCCGATACGCGAGGTTAACAAGCGTAAGACTCACGCATAATGCGTGAGAATTGGCAGGAATACTATTCTAAATAAGTCAAGGCTTGTGTGGTGTGCGGGCGGTTCTCGTTGTTTCTTACCTTATCAGCCAACTGTAGTGCCAGGCTCTGCAGGAGTGAAGGCTCGGCTCCACGGTGCATCACCACTGTCTGAGTTGGTTCATCCCAGGAAGCCTGACACGTGACCAAAACATAATCTCACTAAGTGAATTCCACTGAACCCTCCCTACAGATCATGGTAGATCAGAGCAGAGGGCTTGATATTCAGGCCCCATCATGTGCCAATGAAAATAAGGCAAAGGCTTAGTTATTCAAAAGCAATTACACTAAGCTAAGAAGACTCGGGACTTTGACTCAGCTGAGCCAATAATCAATCAAAAATCTTAAGAACTGTCTTTGCCTTTGACGCCTCTTTCCTTTGAGCTGTAAATTAATTTTTTAGAAGAACTTTCAACAAGCATAATTAAAAGCTCATTTACATTTAGATCCTGGAGTAGCACTTTCGGACAACCTGGCCCAGTAGAACAGACCTTGTATGAATTCTGAGAATGTTTTAATCCACACCCCACCTTAACTTTTACTCAGGACTTTTTTAAATCTTTCTTTAGGAAGTTAAAGCAGTGACGATGCCAATTAAAGATGCCAAAATATAAACTAATTTAACTCTCACCTGTACACTGTTGGCGAAGTATCAAAGACCTGAGAGAGCCTGTAGCTTTCCAGATGCGGTCTAGGATTGGACAATGAAAGAATAGATGATAGAACACAAACAATACCCCGGATAACAAAAGAAGCTACAGGACACAGGGACCAATGAAAATACAGGTCTGGAAGAGGTACAGGATTACTCAAAGAACTGAAATGCTGTTGAAGGTTAGAGCAGGTCGAAAATTCACTTATATCGGTTCACGTTGCTGTTCGAAGAGCTCAAGGAGGGCGGCAAAGAAATGAAACAAACTGTGTAACTAGTTTTACTCAGTAAACTCATGCTTTGTTGTGCTGTCAATGCTTTGCATCATTGTTCCTATAACTTCATATCAAAAGCTTCCACGATAAAGTACCACAGTTAATGAACTAAGAAGAGTGGAAACATTATAAGATTTGATAAAATGGCCATCACTTCAACTTCAAGAATAGTTTAAGTAATTCACAAAAGAAAAAGAAAGTAACTGCGGAAAAACCTGTAATTCCTCGTTGATGATCATTTTGCTGATGGTGCTATGTACAACAGCAGGAGGTAAATCAAACATCTCAGCCAATGTGTGAAGACTAAAGATAAAAAAAACTGGGGATTAGAGTGTTTATTTAATTGTTTTAATGGTATAATAATATAAAGAGCATAAACAACATCTGTGCAAGAGGCAACTTTAAATTACACACTCAAATCAGAAATCGATAAAGTATGTTGTGTGATGTATTGTTTCTCTCTTTTTTTTAATCATATGGTGGTGCAATAAGCATTAGTTAAAGGAAAGTGTTTTCATGAAGCTGAGGGATGAATGTCAGTCAGCCAGCCAGCCAGCCAGTCAGTCACTCAGCAGTTCAGCCAGACAGTCAGTCAGTCAGTCAGCAGCCAGCAAGCCAGCAGCCAGCGAAGTCAAGCGAGCAGCGAGCCAGCCAGTCAGTCAGTCAGCCAGCCAGCCAGCTCAGTATGTCAGTCAGTAAAAGTAACAGTATATCTTTGTTGTGCTGTACTCTCACAAGGGAGGTATTGGTCTGTTTACAACAAAGAGTCTAAATTATAACGACTTAAAATAACAACAAGGAGAGAGAGTCTGAGAGTGAGTGAACGAACGAACGAACGAATAATATTACGTCGAAAAACAGACAGCAAATATTACGCTTATATCTCTGGAGGCCAAAGAACAAAAACAAAGGTAATTGAGCAGTTTAGGCAGAATAAAATGAATGTATGTGATTACTCCATTTAAACTAGCCCTGGCTAAATTGGATGTTCCTGTTAAAATACTGAGTTAAATAAATAAATAAATAAATAAATAAAATAAAATAAACAAACAATTTAAATAATTAACTACTAAAGATCAAGTGAACATAAAAGGACCAACAGCTGCCATCAAATTGTATCCGCTTCCATGTCTTCATTCTGACCAGAACAGAATCAGGGTTTTATGCCAGTGTGCAACACTGACTGTCTTTACAGCAATACACTAGGCATCCTTGCCAACCAAAAATGCTTCAATATTATTCTTATTACATTATGATGATGTTACATTACCTTAATGAATCGTACACACTGTTGTAAGTAAACAGGTAGGTTCTCAGGCTTTCTTCTTGAATTTTCCTTTAACATAGACACGTGTACAGAAAACATTTAAACTATGAGCGTGAGACCCAAGAGCCAGTACATAGCACATTGTAAGGGCCTTAAATCAGTTGTTGTTCATCCTCTGCTTCTAAGTAGCTTATGACCACTAAGAACATTTTAAGTTTTCTGTAAATTTCATTAATAATTCATAAGACTTACGACCAATCTATGGGCAGTATTTGAGTCACATGTATACCTCTCTAAACCCCAATACAAATCATTAACTTTCATAAAACAGTCCTGCTCTGCTAATTAGTATGCATTAACTTTGATACAGATCTCTATTGATTTACATGACAAACACGACAAACCAATCTATTGTTTCATTTCACAAGATAAAATATTCGTGTCCGACCGTTATGGGCTTTAAAACAGCTCGCCTGCGGCTCACCCTTTAAATGCCCATAAAGGTCTCCCGCTCATATTTCATGTATTACTAGCCCCCACCCCAGCTTCCCATCCCTGCCCTCCCCATCAGTTTTAGCCCCAAGTGTCATAGCAGTCTAGTTTGCGTCCACTCAAAAATGCATGTTATACAGGAAGTTTATCCACCTTGAGGGAAACAGATAATTACTTGCATTTCATCCTTATTGGTGCCCTAAAGACTCCTGTCCGATGACAAGCAAGAGATCCAATCACAAGTGATGTTCAAGGTGTTGGATCACCAGACAACTTAATGCCATAAGTTCAATTACCACTGTATGTCAGTCAAACTTCCTTGAACATACTGCTACATGTATCTTGAAAATTGCCCGGGGTAAGAAGCGGCCGCCATTGTTATTTGAAATTGATCTTCCATACGGGTGACTAAAACCTTTCTCTCTACCACTCCCAAGAGACTCGCTGTTAGTAGATTATGATTGGTTTTTTATTCCTGAAGACAACTAGAACAAAAGGAGACAAAAAACTTCTATAGGGGAGGCAGGGAACGAACAAACAAAAGCTAAGATCGGGGATTATTGGTATTGGATCAAAATCGGCAGAGTTCGTAGGTGTTCGTATTCTGTTGTTACACTCACTCACTCACTCACTCACTAACTCATTCACTCACACATTCACTCAACGCGGTTACAAAGTGGCTTCGCCTCCATAAGGAGTCAGTAAGCCACAAAAAATTACCTTGTCAACATTTCCTGTACTTGCTCTGTTTGGCGGAACAGTTTCCACACCTATGAGAAAGAAAGATGTGAAAAGTAAATAAAATAAATAAATAAATAAATAGAAACATAAATTGCAGGACTAAAATTGTGGATTAGTTTTCTCAAATGAAGTCTGGATAAAGAGTGGCTGCAAGAGGCTACAAGAACGGAAGCTTTTGCCAGATAAAACAAAAAATTGTAGTCAACATTCCAGCTGAAGCACCTAACATTTCACAACCACAGCTGCTAACTCCTGGGAGTTTGACTAAATGGAATTTGCCTGAGATAACAGTTTTGTAAACTGGTGCTATCCACGTGCAGAGCATTAATAAACAGCTAATCTGCAGGCAAACAATTAGGTAAGAACAACTCTGCATTCTTGTTTTACCTTAACAGCTAAAATATAATCCCTGCATCGTTTCCAGTCTCCTTTCTTCATGGCTTTGGATGCAGCCACTACGTGTTCACGCATGCTCTCTGGAGGACCTGAAATTCCAAAATGACAATTTTAATTGCCTTAAATCAAAGAAAAAATACAGTCAACCCTCTCTTAAGAGACCTTTTTAAGGCTGACACCACTCTAACATGGACCAATTAAAGTTGGCCCATACCAGCCATACATCAGTCATTTCTAATCCCTTTAACATTGTTGCTGGCCCCAGTGGTATCTGTGTTATCCACACCTGACTGTGTTTTAACAATGCAATTACCATAGAAGCATAAAGTGAGTTTTGCATTCCTTTTGTATTCCCATAAAAACAAGAGGCTCAAAGAAGCCTTAAGTTTCGCCAACATTACGTTCAAATGTTAGTTGTGTAGTTGCGAGGACTCAACGCATGTGCTTTAGAGCACAAGCGGCAATTTGTGACTGAAGATAATACTTTGTGCCTTTGGCCAAAGTAATAAGCTTAAATTCCAAAACAGAAACAAACAACTTTTTACTTACCAACCAAAGTTTGCTTTTCACTTTGTCGCAACTGGTAGTGGAAACTCTTACTTAAGATGCGAGGCTGTAATCATATGCATGAGCTGAAAAAGGAGAGGGCATCAAGTTAAAGTAAACAGGGGATACCTTGGGTTGTCATCACTAGTTGGTTAGTGGAAACAGATGTTATTAAAATGTGTATGTGAGGAAGACAAGAATATCTTAACATAATTAGCACATGTAGCTCTTTCATCACTGAATAAACTTGTCAGCTAACCAATTTAAAATCTCTTCGCTCCAAAACTTGAGTTTGAGTTCTGTGATGAGTTCTAAAACTTTTGGGCTGGTGCACAATGTACCAAGTGCATTGTCAGTCTATTGTTTTTTTTCATTGTGTTTGGTTTATTGTATCATTCCCTTGTATTGTTTCTCCATTGTTGTGTGCTTTGTGATGTCTCCCGTGAAAGCTTGTGAACTTGGTATTATGGTGCACCAGCCAACTTTTGAGTCTATGGACTCAAAATGCTGTCGTAACAAGTAAGCCACTAAGAGGTACATTTTCTCCCTGTGGCGCTCTTTACTCGCCTGTAAAAGATGGTTTGCACTTTTGAACTTCTGTGCAGAAGCTCTCAAATGAAAGCTAATGAGCAGTACTTTCCAGTGATACTGCATATTATGTGGTGCAGGGTGGCTCTGACTTTTGAGTTTGTGGATGATATCCTTACATGTGGGCTCTCAAATGAAAGTTAATCAAGAGTAATTTCCAATGGTAATACATATTATTACATGGAGCAAGGTGGTTCTGACTTTTGAGTTAGTGAATGAAATCCAAATGAATTAGCATCACCTCAAAAGCAACATTAATTTATTTGATTGCGTATTCAATGGCACGGTTTTCAATAAGTTTTGAAATAGCCGTCTGAGCTAACTAAAGTAGGCGTCATCCTGACGAAGTTTTTTTTAAAATAATTTGAGGAAAATGCGGGCACAGTAGGTGGCGGTAAGAGGTAAATTGTGACAAAGTAGGCGATGATTTTTGCTGGTTCCTGGCTTCTAATGCAATAGCGGGCTTTTGATTAAGAATTGTAGTAGCAGGAGAATAGTGTAAAGTAACAGGAGAATTATTAGGAAAAATTATTATGAAAAGGCAAAGCTCTTCTAGGGAGGAAGTATCAAGTGAAACTTAGCTGGAGAATTCTGCATAGTAGCCAAAGATTTCTCCTGTTATTAATGCCTAATGAACACCCTGCAATAGTGCTCCATTTGGTATATGTCCTGTTTGTTTTGTGCTATTCTGTTTAGGTGATCTTGGGAGATTAAAAAAGGCTTGACTTTTCTTGTGCAAAAACAATCTTTCATACTACCATGCTAAATACCTTCTGTGACTCGAAGGGATTCAACAGTCATTGACATGTCCTTGATGATGATGGTCGTGAGCATATAAATAACACTGAAACATAACCAAGGCACATACCAGCCATCCATGGGATCTCCATTAACATGGCTGAAGTTAAGTAAACACATTCCAGTAGCTCCAAGTTTATGTGCATGTGAAATGGAACCTGGCATTTACAGAAAACAAAAACTTAAGATCCCCTTGTGTTAACATAATTTAGGAACTACAACTGATGGTGTACATTAAATATTTTGATGGGGCTGTCATTAAGCTTTGGAGAGGGTGGCTACAGATGAAAACTAGCCAGTGACAAGCATAAGAAAGTCTGCTAGAGTAATTCCTTGGGTGCCACAAGCTATCAACCTCCTGACTCACAACAATGTGAGTTGACTCTCTAAAAATGCACTGTAGTCAGGAGTGTTATTATCCAACTCTTTTAAGGCTGGTTTTCATTAGTTCATAAGTACAAGCATAATCATAAGGATAAGCACAAGTGAAAGCAGCAGTGACATAAACATAAGCATAAGCAGAAACATAAGAAGAACGATCACATTATTTACCTCATGCTGTTTTCACTAGTAATGCACTTGACATAAGCATAAGCATAAGCACAAGGAAAACAGAACGTGTTCGTTTATCGTGTGCCTAGGCTTATGCTTATGCCGAGTGTGTTACAAGACAGTGAAAACAGCATAAGGCAAGTAAGTGGATCGTTCTTCTATGTTTCTGCTTATGCTTATGGTTATGTCGCTGCTGTTTTCACTTGTGCTTACGCTTGTGAATATTCTTGTGCTTATGTGCTAGTGAAAACCAGCCTTCAGTTATTGTACAGAAAACACACAAGACAATATTCACATATACATATTCCGCCATATAATATACATTTGGATATTCGTACTGTAGAAAACCTGTTTTACGGGGTTGTTTTCACCGCACACGCTATGCAAAACCTGTCACACTTACCCAGAAAAAGTTTTTCTTTCTATAAATTATTTGGATGTTATTAGATATTTTTGGTTTGTGGTATCACAGAGTATTTTTTCTTGTTGTTTGTATTTTGACTCATCCTGCGGGCTCATTAAATTACAATACACTGCAATGTTTTTTCACACACCAAAACATCTAATAAGATATATTTATGTTATGGAAGAAAAGGTTAATACAACTTCTTGTTTAAGGTACCTGGTCCCTGCACAGAAATCTTTTTCTAATTTTAAACAAGATGCCTAGAGGCGTTGCCATGGAATGTGATTCCGATTTATGGCTGCCAAGGGTCAGAATGTGTTTAAACAAAACTCATGGTAGAGTAACACAAGCACGAATGGGAAACGATAATGTGCAACGCAATCCTTTTGCTGTCAATCAAAGGCTACAGATTCAAGTAAGTACATGCTGAACCAAAGCAAATAAATGAAAAGTGAAGTTACTGATTCCATTGGTAAACTTGTTGGTTCGAACATTGAAAAACGCGCAAGTTTGAGGCACAATCTTCGATTATTCTCTCATACGCAACAATTTCACTGATCAATACACAAAACCAAAGCCATAAGGATCTCATGTCACAAAAGCATTTATGTTTTACTAGAGCATGTTATTTTTTTTCCTTCAAAAGCCTGGGCAAAAGTATGTTGAACGGAAGCTGACATTTGATTGACTTATTTCTGTGTTCTACATAACAAATAATTATTGATTTTACGAGAAATTTTGATACAATCTTACTTGTTAATGCAGTGGCGTCACAGAGTCTGGCGCATATCAGAGCTAATTTACATGTAATTTAACTTGAAAACCAACTTATAAATACTGCTGATCTGCACGAAAATCGAGGCACCTGGTTCATTGTAACCTTTGACATAAAGTATAAATATTGCTTGGATTTTCAGTTGCTTTAGATGGATTACACTGCCTAACATTGTATAACATTGCACTGCAATATTTAATGTTTTAAAAAGTAAGCACAGCAAAACAGGCCGTAAAGTTTATTATCAACCAGCTTTACTGCCCACACCTGCATTTCCTTGCTAAAGCATGAATGAGTTGGTTCATCCCTTGATCCCACCAAAATTTTATTCAGATAAGACACCATTTTTGGTTGAAAAACAAAGGCATTTGATAATGCTACGTGAAAGAAATGCAAACGAATTCCCTTGAACCGACCAAGTTTTTTACAAGCAAGCTTCACTGTTAAGTTGTTTGGAAATATTAAAACAAAGATTAAGGATATAAAAGCACAGTACAAATTAACATTTGAACCTGTAAAGCCAGAAGCGCTCAAACAGAAAGTCTACAGCCGCTGGGGGATGAGTTGCAATGAGTGGTATGTGAAGGCAGGGATTTCTTCACTATGAACAAACTGATTTCCACTGTCGAGTATTTCTTACAACCTCTTCTTTCGATTTACAGTTTTAACAAAGCACAGTTTTGCTTCTTGGTTTCACGTCTGACTCTGATAAGGCTGCCACTACCTTGGAAATCACACAAAGGATATAAATGCAAATTTGACACAGGATACGGGAAGATGCCTTGGTGGTGCAATGGCATCATGCATATGTGCAACGTGAGACACTTCCATTGGTCAAAGTAATTGCAAATCAATAAATCAAAGATAAATCAATAGAAGAATCGATAATTATTTCATGCAATCCTATTGGCCCACTTTGCAATTTGCGCCTACAAATCTACCGCATTTTTACCGTGGTGCCACAGGCATCCCACAGAAAAATCCCCACTTTCAAAGAAAATTTAACTCCCTCAAAAACTACATACATACATAGATACTTTATTAGCATTCCCGAAGGGGTTTTCCGATACCAACTTACAATTCTACTTTAAAAAGTCTTAAGATCTAAAAGTCTTAAATAGGTTACTACTAAAATATAACTAGATTACACTATCTGCAAACCATTGATTATTAAAAACGTCAAATTGGCATATGGTAATTATATGCTCATCGGCAATTTGACGAAAACTTACCTGTCTTCTCTTCTCAATCTTTTCTTGTTCTGGAGTTCTTTCATATTGCCTTTGTTGCATTAAACCCTAAAAAACAAAAAGAACCAAAAAAAAAAAAAACAAACAAACCATAATCACATTATTTAAAATGCCATAAAGGTTGTCTTCAGAACTGGATGACTCCATACGAATCCTTCTGAATTTGATTTGTATGGAGACATCAGAGTAAATCAGTGTCAATATCTCAGAGCACATTGGCCTTTACATGCTGATTTTTGGCAAAAAATGAAAATCTCAACACATCCCATAATTAAAAAAATTCTAATATTTTTGACATTACACTTTAGGACTCTATTGAGCAACACTCAAACCTTGTCTAAGTATGAGTTGCCTCATGCTATTGAGAGCTGCATACCTGGGCAAGAAGTTCTTTGGCTCTGCCACTGGACTGCACATCATGCAAGGCATTGTGGGCATCCTTGATCATACCATGTCTGAACGCACACAAGCCAAGTTGAACCATTGTTCTGTTGTAGAGAATCTTCAAAGAACAAAAACAACAACAAACAACACAGTGAAAATTTAGGAAATTCCCCTGCACTGCAATAATTGCATTTTATTCTATGAAAGATGTACCCAAGTTGTTTAAGCTATGGATTGGATAATAACCAATTGCATTTTGAGCAATGAGGTTACGGTCCTCCAACATTTCAATGTTAGAATTCCCAATCAGCTTTTAAAGCTAAGTTTTGTTGAGGTCTTTTAATTACAAAATTTGCCCCTATGTGGAATGAATTCAGCGCTGTTTGGCAGGGTTGTAACATTTGTGCCCAGAAATACTGCAAATTTGGCTCCACTCACTAAATTAATGTGGTGGTCTCTTTTAACTGATTTGTTTTCAGTTACCCAGTGTTTGTTACAAACCAAAAAAATGTATTGCTTGTGGTGGGCTTTTAGCTCAGTTGGTAGAGCACTGCACTGGCATCCCAGAGCTTGACGTAAGTTGAGTTAGAATCCTGCACAAACCTGAGCCTGACAGCCAAGGATTGGCCTTTAAAATGTCCAATGCATCAACTACAACATTGCCTTTCCACTGTCGCTGAGCTAATTAGCTAAGCTCTCCTCAGAATGAGCTGTATGTTTCTTTACTAAGGCTACAGGCATGCAAGAACCTTGTGGCCAACTCTCATGAAACATGCAGCAGCAAACTAGACATCAGATAGTCTCAACACAAGACTATTCTAGCATCACTTGATCTGCTGCTTGATTTACCACATCTGTAACACTGGGCTTAGTAACTAGTCATACTGAGCTTGTGTGAAACATGTGGAGACTGTGATGCCACTAATACGAGCCCCCCTTCCTCAATCCCTTAATATAGGTCCTAAAAAGTCCTTTGAAATTAAAGTAAGTCCATGTTCATAGATGTATATTTTTATTTTGAACAAGAAATTCTCAAAGAATTTGTAAGCAGCCTTTTTGACCATCCGAGCCAGATCAATGCATAGGATATAATTCCAGTCGACTGTAATTCAGAAGTAGTGCGTTCTCTTCATAGTGTACTGAGTGCGGTCTGTGGTTCAATTCCCCACATAGTCAAGTTTTTTTTCTTTGTTCTGTTTTATTTTTCTATTCCTTTTCACTCGATTTTCTTTTCCTTTTGTCATCGCTTAAATTGTAAGCTGATTTTGCAATTTAACACGGAAAAATGATGAATCGATATTCTATGGATATTCACTTCTCCAAAAACCAACGCCAACTTCCGGTGAAGCTTGACAAGACACTGGCACTTCGATTTGTTTGACAGTTTGAAAGAGATCCATTGACCAGTTTCTCGAAGATAACTGATATCTCTAACAGTGAAAAGAAAAGTCACATTCAAACAACGCCATGCAATCAAAAAGAGCTGTGTTTTGGTTTCGCTTCTGGTATTGCACCATCACTAATACTTAGTCCACCACTTGGTCAATACTTGTTTAGCATCAAAACCCGGTCAAAAGGAACGCTCAAATAAATTTGTTTCCTAAAAGAGGTACGTTCGAGTAATTCAATTCTGACTAAACATTTCTTTTAGAAAGAGTTTTCTTACTCTGACCTCTAAATAAATATTTTTGTGCAAGAGCCTTTGAATGTGCGTTAATTAGTCGACTACGAACTAACACGAAACATCGCTTCATATTCTATGGCCCCTTCTGTTTCTTAACAATAATGAACAGTTTAATCTTGAAATACACAATAGTTTGCTCTCTCTTCTAGTGTAAAAGTTAATCCTTAACAAGAAAATACGTGAGTACGATACTTTTCACGTTGGTAAAGTTGTATACCAAACTGTATACCGGAAATGCATTTAAAACCGTGGCCATATGCTAAAATTGCTACTCACTCGTAGAGAAATGGCAGTTTTATTTTACGGTCAATGCAAAAATGGTTTTCGAATTTGAATAGCACATTGATGTAACTTTCCAACGATATAAAAATTACTGTAAAGTGATAAGTATAAAGCGAGATACATATTTTTACGCACCCAACAAATTTCACTGAAAAAGAAACTCATCTGAATATTTAACGAGAATCACTTCGTGAATTTTACCGGGGCCACTTTTGCCTTGGCAACCCACGTTTACACTAGCATGCATAAGGGTCGTTTACATCAAGAAGTTTATCGCGGGACATCAAAATCGATTTTATCGCAAATATTCTTTGGAGAAAAAAACGTTTAATTACTAATGTGAAAAGAGAAAATGATATTTGCCTGTGTACTCATTTCGATAATAGAATTACGCCTCGGCTTTCATAAAAATCATCCCTGCTAGCAGTGTCTCTTCTGCCAGCAGGGCCGGAAATAAAAATCACGCCAGCCAAGGGCGCCTATGCTTTGTCGCATAAAAATTGGCATAAAATCTACATTAAATCAAACGGCTGATTCTTAACGATATCCAAAAAAGTAAATTTAATTTAGTCATAGTTTACAATTTTGAAAACGCGGTCACCCTGTGCTGTTGAAGACGGTTTTTTGTCTTCAAATCACGGGCTCGAAAAGTCTAGGTAATCATGGCACGTTGCGGGCCAAATCTACAAACTTCCAGGGTCTCATTTTCATTCCTAAAACGGACAAATTACTTCCTTGGCACTTAAAATAAAAAGGAAAAACATAAATCGATGTTTAGGTAGCCTCAGAATGGAAGATCAAGGTGAACGGAGCCCTCAAACTTTTCTTGTGAATAATTTTTCCTTCCCTAAACCGTGACGAAAACAAGGCGATCGGTGCGCTTTCAAGAGAGTTTTGAATACAGATAGCGGATTTAAAGCAGCTGCCTGGACTTTAGAAAACAAAAATGGCAATGTACATATTAGTTGGAAGTTGAATTCAGCTTTTAGCACGATAGGCAAAGCCACAGCCGATAAAATAACTGCAAAATTTGTGGGAAAAACTCACGCTTTCACTTTTGCGTGAATAATTAATTCGAACACGCGTTCACGCAGCGAATCGCGTCTGTGAAATTTCGAACATTTTTTGTGCTTTTAGATAAGTTTTTTTGCCTCATCTTGAATGAAAATTTATTGTTATTGGACTTCCTGTCGCGTTTCTTTCATTTGGTTGCCTTCATTTGAGAGTTTTAGTGCACGCTGGATTTGGATTTCTGTACATTTACGGCGACCCCCGTGATTCATGGCCAGAAATTCATTTCACTTTTGCACGCAGCACCGCTGACCGAGACACAGGCTCTAGGGATGAGATAACACAGCCTCGATCGTTTTGTATGAAAAATTTTAACGATAAAGACGAGGTATGAATTACAAAAAAATAAATTAAATAATACCTCAACAGTTTATAGTCTTAGTCATGTGTACAAGTCATTCATAAGTTATATTCATTTATATTTCGCGGCAATTTTACCTTGTTTGTTTATTTCACCAATGATGGGTTTTCTTATATAATCACTATGGTGGTCATACCAAAGGACCAATCATTAGTCCTGTACTAAAGGAATAAACTAGTACTTAGGCCTACACCAAGTTATTAGATCAAGATGGCGGCGAAAAATGAACAAAGATGTTGTGAAGTGAAGACAGTATTTTAACACGCAGGGATCCTCGAATGATTGAAGTCGTCACTCTACCGTGTGTTTGTATTACGAGCCGAACTTTTACCTTTGTTTGGATGAGGTGGGAAGGACGAGGATGCATTTTCAGAGGACGAAAACAATGAAATGTGAAAGAGACGAATGTCTTCTTGAAGTTTCGGACCGAACAAATGCGAATTTGTCAATTGCGTTGTCGTCAGGAACCAACGAAAAGTGGCATTTTGGAGCGCGATGGTCGATTTTATAGACATTTGTATGGAAGACGAAGGTAAAATATATTGTTTGTACTTTTTTGCTGGGAAGTGCGAAACTTAAATCTGCGAATTCAATTTTGCCGAAACTAATATCTAAATACGTTACACTTTCAAAATGAGATCGAACAAATTGTTTATCTTTGTTGCAGCTCGTGCTATTTATTGTAGAAGTTGTGCCTTCTCACATATCTCTGTAAAATTCTGTTGTTTGTGTTCGTAGTTTTTTTCTAAGTGTCAATAGCTACTGCACGTGCGTGAAATTTAATTCTGGCCATGTGTTTATTTAGTATATTCGCTTCCCTCAAATATATTTTTGAGTCTTTTTCAGCTTCTACGGAACTACTGGGGATAGAGCTAAGTTGGTACTAAATTTACACAGTTGAAAAACGATTTATTTCAAAATAATTGCCTTGTTTTTGTCGTCTTTTTGATGTACAACTTTCCTCTTTCTCTCGCTGCGCTGTAAAATTTCGTCGGGCGGCGAAAAAATTATCCTATTTCTTCTTTTTGAATTCGTTTTACGTGTGTTTTTCGCTGAGGACTTCGGTATAAGAATCGAAGGAATCCTTTTAAAGAGAAACTTTTTTAACATGCTACTCTTGTTCTTGAGACGTCTTATAAAACGCGGTGAATAAACTTACGTTTTACAAGAGATTGATGTAAAGATAGTTTTGAAATATGTTCGCTTTGATTCTCGATAAAAGGTTCACTCTCAAGTGCAGTGGTCGCTCATAAATACGTCTCTCAAAAAATCCACTCGTAAGTTTTCGCACATGAAGTAGTCTCTCGTAAAGGTTGTAGAAGTTTTCGTTCCCCCAAAAGTTATAATCTTTGTCTGGAATGCCTTCGATTGCCTCGAGTAAAGTTACTATGTGCACTTCGAGAAATTTGTCACAGCGGAAAGCGGGGCCCTGGAAACGAGACATTGAAAAAACGAAAGGAACAAACAGCATTTTATGACCGGTTCCAGCCTTCGGCTGGCCCCGGTAATAATTGCCTTGTTTTTGTCGTCTTCTTGATGTACAACTTTCCTCTTTCTCTCGCTGCGCTGTAAAATTTCGTCGGGCGGCGAAAAAATGATCCGATTTCTTCTTTTAGAATTCGTTTTATGTGTGTTTTTCGCCGAGGACTTCGGTATAAGAATCGAAGGAATCCTTTTAAAGAGAAACTTTTTTAACATGCTACTCTTGTTCTTGAGACGTCTTATAAAACGCAGTGAATAAACTTACGTTTTACAAGAGATTGATGTAAAGATAGTTTTGAAATATGTTCGCTTTGATTCTCGATAAAAGGTTCACTCTCAAGTGCAGTGGTCGCTCATAAATACGTCTCTCAAAAAATCCACTCTTAAGTTTTCGCACATGAAGTAGTCTCTCGTAAAGGTTGTAGAAGTTTTCGTTCCCCCAAAAGTTATAATCTTTGTCTGGAATGCCTTCGATTGCCTCGAGTAAAGTTACTATGTGCACTTCGAGAAATTTGTCACAGCAAAAAGCGGGGCCCTGGAAACGAGACATTGAAAAAACGAAAGGAACAAACAGCATTTTATGACCGGTTCCAGCCTTCGGCTGGCCCCGGTAATGAGATGTTTGAGGTTACGCAAATTTTAGCACGTCCAAAAATAACTTGTTTTGAATATTTAATAAGCTGTTTGCGGTTAAAGGGATTAGTTTCTAAAGAAACTGTGGTGCTGCATCGGTGGGGAAGTGAAACACGAAAATTTGGTTTATCAACGGAGTTGATAATGTAAATTGACTACCGTACAGGGATTCGATTAGCTGACGTTTCGAGCGTTAGCCCTTCATCGGAGCGAATCAAGGAATTGTGGGTTGTGTGTGGTTTATATACAGAAAATGGAGCTACGCTATTGGTGGTAACATGGTAACGTGAAAAACAGGAATAAATTAATTGAATGAAAAGCGCTCGTTGATACCGTGGGGATTAAGAGTGCCAATTTGAAAGATCAGTTTTTGCTTGAGATTTTTACGGCTTTCCGTGGTACCTTGGTGTAGGGAAAGGCCGGAGATCGACATGTGTTGTTTGGAATGGTTAGGGAGATTAAAATGCCGAGCGACAGGTTTGGATGCGTCTTTGTCATCTTTCTCAACATCACGAAGATGTTCTCGGAATCGGTCACCTAGTCGTCTTCCTTCGGGTGAAATGTGAGGGTGAATGGAATTCTGTCATTCTTTTCCTTTTGTGACGTCTGTAGTGCTGACTGTTGATCAATCTGCTGAGCGCGGGGATGGCCCGATTGAACCACAGAATCAGGATAGCCGCGTCTCTCGAAAAAATGGCACATTTCCTCTGATTTGTTGGAAAAATCAGAGTCATCACTACATAGACGTCGAAGTCTAAGAAATTGAGAATAGGGAATGGCGTTTTTGACATGAGATGGATGTGAAGATGAATACAACAAATAACTGTGAGAATCGGTGGGTTTGTAGTGCACACTGGTACATAAACCGTTGCTGCTGATAAAAACTTTGATATCAAGAAAGGCCAGGGAAGTTTCCAAAAATTCCCAGGTATATTTTAGAGCCGGATGAAAGGAATTAACGGCGGTTATAAATTGATTGATTTCCCCCTTGCTAGACGAAATTGCGCCAATACATTCGTCAATGTAGCGACCGTAGAGTTCAGGTTTAGGACCGTTGTACTGACTGAAGAATTAGTACTTGACGTAACCTACAAAAAGATTGGCGTAGCTAGGTCCCATTTTTGTGCCCATCGCTACACCATTATTTTGCTTGTAATAGTTGTCAGCGAAAGAAAAACAGTTAAGTGTTAAAACTAGTTCAGCTAGGCGGAGTAGCGTTTCCGAGCTTGGTTCCTTGATGGTGCGTTGATCGAAAAAATACTTAAGTGCTTGAAGACCTTCGCCGTTTGGAATGACAGTGTATAGAGACGTAATATCCATAGTGAAAATTAGTTTGTCTTCGCCGGTGAAATTGAAATCGCGGAAAATTTCAAGTGCATGTTGACTGTCTTTAATGTAAGATGGCAAAGATTTGATGATGGGCACCATAATCTTGTCTAAATAGCTAGAAATGAGTTCGGTGGGGCAACTACAGGCAGAAACGATAGGTCAACCCGGGTTGTTAGGTTTGTGAATTTTGGGTAAAAAGTAAATACACGAGGTTCTCGGAGTAGTGATGATGAGATTAGTAGCAGTAGCCGGCAATTCTTGTTTGACTATTAGGTCCTGAATCGTGTCTTTGACAATTCTTTGGTTGGTGGAAGTGAGATCCTTCTCGACTTTAGCATAAAAGCAGGTGTCAGAAAGTTGCCGCAAAGCGCATTCAAAACAACTGAACAACCTGGCACTTGACTCTGTGATGACTCTGATTTTTCCAACAAATCAGAGGAAATGTGCCATTTTTTTGAGAGACGCGGCTATCCTGATTCTGTGGTTCAATCGGGCCATCCCCGCGCTCAGCAGATTGATCAACAGTCAGCACTACAGACGTCACAAAAGGAAAAGAATGACAGAATTCCATTCACCCTCACATTTCACCCGCATAATAACCCAGTTAAAGCCATCATTCTTAATAACTTTAAGATACTGCAAAATGATCCAGAAACTGCTAGAATCTTTTCAGAACCACCGCTGATTCTTTCAAACGTGACAAAAATGTAGGTAACTTTCTAGTTAAAAGCGCATTCAAAACAACTGAACAACCTGGCACATTAAATGTGCGCGCTCGCGATGCAAAACTTGTCCTTTCATTCAAAACACTGACAAAATATCGGGCCCTAAGCGATCTGTTAAGATCACTGATCGTTTCACGTGTACCTCCGCAAATGTTATCTATTGCATAACCTGCACATTATGCAAAAAGTTATACATCGGCGAAACAGGAAGACGACTAGGTGACCGATTCCGAGAACATCTTTGTGATGTTGAGAAAGATGACAAAGACGCATCCAAACCTGTCGCTCGGCATTTTAATCTCCCTAACCATTCCAAACAACACATGTCGATCTCCGGCCTTTCCCTACATCAAGGTACCACGGAAAGCCGTAAAAATCTCAAGCAAAAACTGATCTTTCAAATTGGCACTCTTAATCCCCACGGTATCAACGAGCGCTTTTCATTCAATTAATTTATTCCTGTTTTTCACGTTACCATGTTACCACCAATAGCGTCGCTCCATTTTCTGTATATAAACCACACACAACCCACAATTCCTCGATTCGCTCCGACGAAGGGCTAACGCTCGAAACGTCAGCTAATCGAATCCCTGTACGGTGGTCAATTTACATTATCAACTCCGTTGATAAACCAAATTTTCGTGTTTGCGGTTAAGCTACGCATGAAGGTATAAAAGTTAGCTAATTCGTAACGAATTGTTGCACCTGAAGAATATAAGAGGTAAACAAAATGTTATCTATTTGTCTAAAGTGTATTCAGCGTCAAACAAATTATTTTTGAAGATCTTTAACGTTCTTCGCGTGTTTTGTGCGGTTTGGTTTATCAAGCTGTAACTTCTCAATTTTTCTTGCAATTCTCAAACCTTTTCAATATGTTGCTGAAAACCGATCAAAAGAAATGCTCTAAATTAAATTCCTTTGCTATGAAATGTATATTGAAGTAATTCAATTCCGACTAAACACTTCTTTTGTAAAGGCTTTAACGATTCGTGACTTTGGTGACCACTCATGTTAATTATTACAAAATTCTCTGGCGAAGGTAACTGATGAGCAAGTGGCACAATCGGATAAGGTGCAAATTATGGGCGTTGAGATCTGAGGGTCGCGCGTTCCAAGTCCCGTCGCTGAATATTAAATAGTTTATTTATTTACTTGTCATTGTTTCTTCCTCTGGCTGAGAGGGGTACGGGACAAGTGATGGACGAAATAACGAGACAAAAAAAAAAGGGTAATGCCAGAAGCGGCTCGTCGCCATAGCGATGGCCACTTAATAAATTTGAAGGGGAAAAAGTTTAATAAATACACTGGGCTACTTTGCTTGAAAACTTTAACCCACTGACTACCAAGCATTTTGCCGAAAAAACACCTTTTGAAGTTCGTCGAGCCGTTTTCTGGCCAGATTCTAGCCAAAAAGAACCAGAACTGGCCAAAACTCTGATTGCTGGTGGAGTTCATCGCGCCATTTGGTCCTGATGCTTAATATTAGCTTTTGAAGATCGGGCATGCAGGTTTTTGGGTTGAAAAGTTTCACCACCCCGTCTCCTTCTACCTTTCGCTTTCTCTCCTCCCCTTTTCTTTCGCTTTTCTTGCCTCGCGTTCTTTTTCTCTTGCTGGGCATTTCCTGGGCTTCCTTTCAGTGGGAAAAGTTTCACCACTCCCTCCCCTTCTACCTTTCGCTTTCTCTCCTCCCCTTTTCTTTCACTTTTCTTGCCTTGCTTTGTTTTTCTCTTCCTGAGCATTTCCTGGGCTTCCTTTCAGTGGGAAAAGTTTTGTGGAAAACTTTTAGGATCATAGGATTAGGTGGAAGGAAGTGCAGTTGGGTAGTGCTCACTTGGTTTTTTTGCATCTTCTCCGGTCTGCTGGACGGAATCTTGCTTATTTGGGTATGGTATGAAAGATCTCTTCCTCCTACACATGCTACATGTAAACGTTGTCCATGAGCATTAAAACTGATGACGTCACAAGCGGTACAAGGGACGTGGTTCTGCGCAGCTTGTTTTGGCCGGCACAGGTGCCAATGGGTTAACCACCAATCAACGACAAATGAACCCATAAAATACTCTCTGGGACCGAAAACTCTTTAGACTATTTGGGAAATGGATCCTAGTTCTTCACTTGTCTTCTATCGGACTGCTTAAGTAATTTGCACAATGATTTGAATCAGGAATGCAAAACAAACCTGTGTTGGAATGTCTGAATGCTGAATGGTCTCCTGTAGATGTGACATCAGCATCAGATCACGTGCGTCAAACCAGCGATCATGTAAGGCGTGGTGATATACATGGCACAGCATGGCTCTGGTTCGTATCCGGTCTGATGTGTCACGTGAGTAGATAAACTTGCACATTTTGTCAACCTTTTTGGAGGAGTTCCGACCCTCTTTTTTAGCCTCTTTGGGAGCTGTCTCTTCTTTTTCGCTCTCTTCTGGATCCTTACTGGCTACTGGCATGTAAGATAATTAAATGAAGTAATACTTGAATTTAACCACTCACACTATTTCATTGACTAGAAACTTGCTTAAGACGGTTCCTCTCCCCCTTCCCTTGTCAATGCTGTTGGCCCACAGTTTCTGTTTTCCTACAAATGCGAGGCCAGGCAAAAAATGTGGTCCAAGAACATTGATTAAGGAAGAGGGAGGAGGGGAGTCTTGCCTGTCATGCAGAAACTGTCAAGGGAGAGGGGGGAGGGGAGTCTTGCCTGTCATGCAGTAACTGTCAAGGGAGAGGGGGGAGGGGAGTCTTGCCTGTCATGCAGTAACTGTCAAGGGAGAGGGGCGAGGGGAGTCTTGCCTGTCATGCAGTAACTATCAAGGGAGAGGGGGGAGAGGAGTCTTGCCTGTCATGCAGTAACTGTCAAGGGAGAGGGGGGAGGGGAGTCTTGCCTGTCATGCAGTAACTGTCAAGGGAGAGGGGCGAGGGGAGTCTTGCCTGTCATGCAGTAACTATCAAGGGAGAGGGGGGAGAGGAGTCTTGCCTGTCATGCAGTAACTGTCAAGGGAGAGGGGGGAGGGGAGTCTTGCCTGTCATGCAGTAACTATCAAGGGAGAGGGGGAGGGGAGTCTTGCCTGTCATGCAGTAACTGTCAAGGGAGAGGGGGGAGAGGAGTGTTGCCTGTCATGCAGTAACTGTCAAGGGAGAGGGGGGAGAGGAGTGTTGCCTGTCATGCAGTAACTGTCAAGGGAGAGGGGGTAGGGGAGTCTTGCCTGTCATGCAGTAACTGTCAAGGGAGAGGGGGGAGGGGAGTCTTGCCTGTCATGCAGTAACTGTCAAGGGAGAGGGGGGAGGGGAGTCTTGCCTGTCATGCAGTAACTGTCAAGGGAGAGGGGGGAGGGGAGTCTTGCCTGTCATGCAGTAACTGTTAAGGGAGAGGGGGGGGGGAGTCTTGCCTGTCATGCAGTAACTGTCAAGGGAGAGGGGGGAGGGAGTCTTGCCTATCATTCAGTAACTATCAAGGGAGAGGGGGGAGGGGAGTCTTGCCTGTCATGCAGTAACTGTCAAGGGAGAGGGGAGAGGGGAGTCTTGCCTGTCATGCAGTAACTGTCAAGGGAGAGGGGGGAGAGGAGTGTTGCCTGTCATGCAGTAACTGTCAAGGGAGAGGGGGAGGGGAGTCTTGCCTGTCATGCAGTAACTGTCAAGGGAGAGGGGGAGGGGAGTCTTGCCTGTCATTTAGTAACTGTCAAGGGAGAGGGGGGAGAGGAGTGTTGCCTGTCATGCAGTAACTGTCAAGGGAGAGGGGGAGAGGAGTGTTGCCTGTCATGCAGTAACTGTCAAGGGAGAGGGGGTAGGGGAGTCTTGCCTGTCATGCAGTAACTGTCAAGGGAGAGGGGGGAGGGGAGTCTTGCCTGTCATGCAGTAACTGTCAAGGGAGAGGGGGGAGGGGAGTCTTGCCTGTCATGCAGTAACTGTCAAGGGAGAGGGGGGAGGGGAGTCTTGCCTGTCATGCAGTAACTGTTAAGGGAGAGGGGGGGGGGGGAGTCTTGCCTGTCATGCAGTAACTGTCAAGGGAGAGGGGGGAGGGGAGTCTTGCCTGTCATGCAGTAACTGGCAAGGGAGAGGGGGAGGGGAGTCTTGCCTGTCATGCAGTAACTGTCAAGGGAGAGGGGGTAGGGGAGTCTTGCCTGTCATGCAGTAACTGTCAAGGGAGAGGGGGAGGGGAGTCTTGCCTGTCATGCAGTAACTGTCAAGGGAGAGGGGGGAGGGGAGTCTTGCCTGTCATGCAGTAACTGTTAAGGGAGAGGGGGGGGGAGTCTTGCCTGTCATGCAGTAACTGTCAAGGGAGAGTTTTAGAAGAAGAGTGAAATTTTTATTGGGAGTGTCTCAACATTTTTGCAACCGGTTGTACTTCATCAGGGTTTCCCCACACAGTATAAAATCATGAAAATCCTAGATCTGGTGTAAAACTGTGGAATGAGATACCTTGTCATATAACAGATTTGCCGAAGGAGACATTTAAAAAGGTCCTCTATCAATTGGTTTTTGATATTTTGGGAAAAGAAGATAATTAACTACATTGAAATACCAGTGATTATTAAAGAAGTAGGATTAATTAAATAGCTCTATTTATATATTTAACTCTGGTTCACTTATTTATTTTCTCACTTTTCTTGCACAGTTGGAACTCTTTTTGGCATATCTTCCTGTTTTTCAGTTTAGTTTTAATCCATCTTTTTGTTACCTTTTCGTTATTTCTCTTAGCTTTGGTCGTTTTGTCCTGCCCCGATTAATGTTGTAGCTATTATTTTGCGGGACAAACTATTGGTTTTGTTGTAAAGATCGTGTAATAAAGTTGTTGTTGTTGTTGCTGTTGTAACCCAAGTTAATGATCAAGATCAAAAACCCTAGCCTGGAGCCATCAAAAACTGATCAAAAACCCGAGGGGACGTTCTTGCCTGGAGCCATCAAAAACTGATCAAAAACCCGAGGGAATGTTCTTGCCTGGAGCCATCAATTATTATAGCTGTGCAGTGTCAAGGATCAGCATTATTAATCACTGCCAACATCATGGCAATGATGGCTTACACTCCCTAAAACTATTTTAATTCAATCTATTAACTTCCTTTGTTTCTAACAAACAGACAGTTCCGGCACTAAAAGCTGTCAAAATCTGCAAATTATACTTGATCAAAACATAGCATCTCAAAGGAAAAAAACTTTAGTCACAAATTAATATTATGCATTAACTTTCATCTTTGAGATTTACTAACCAGGCTCTTTTTCTTCTTCTTCAGTCAGTTCAGATTCCACCTGCAAATGATAACAATAGTAATAAATGTCATTATATTATTATGATGATTATTATGATGACGATGATGATATTTCGCACCACAGGTTGGTATTGCTGGTATTGATTCCCTTGATCATCAAGGTACATCCCATAGCCTTAGGTGACAAGGTGTATCATCATCATCATCATCATTCAATATTAAATCTCAAAGGAGGAGACCTCTACCAGTAACAGTGGTTTAAGGAGAGTCCTCTGTAAAATAATAAATATAATTACGATGATAAAGAAATTTTAAAATAAATTACATTGAAAATTAATATACAACTACAATGGACAAAAATGGAAACAAGAATGAAAACTGGATACTGAAAAACTTTACTATTAATAAGTTCCTTTCTAAAATTATTTTACCTATGGGCTTAAAAATTTCAATTCATTAGGAAAGGAATCCTGAGTTTTCATAGCACTAAAATTTATTAAGTACACAATCTGCAACTATGTTACACAAAATTAATGATAATGTATTATTGAGTCCTGAATCCAACCATGAACATGAGATTTCCTGTTTGACATTGCAGCCAGTTTACCCACAGAAATTAATAGATTATGAGCTTATATCAAAACTGTTTCTGTACAATTACTTCTAGACCATTCCAAGCATAGCAAGAGACATGACACTTTCTGACATGAAAAGAAAGAAAAAAAGAAAGAGAGATGGAAAGCATGAGAGAAAGCAATTAGGAAGCTTTTCAGTCTTGTCACTGAACCTATCTACTCTCCAGTTAATGACAAACCTTGTAGTACAGATGCTCAATGTGCCGCAAATAAATTCTGCAGATTTCTGACCTTGAGCCATTAACTTCCAGGTAGCCTTGTAACATGGTAATGAGCTCACACACTTTTTCTTCATCCCTGAGTCTATAATAAATAAACAAGACAATTCAGTGGTAGAAATCAGGGGTTTACCAGTGTATTCCAAAGTATGAGTTGATGTAGAAGATGAAGGGATCAAAATTTCAACCCAAATTAAAATAGCAAAACCTATGGATTACAGTTAAAGATAAAACATTTTGTCCTTTCTGACTGTTTGCGTTCCAGCATCAAAGATTAAGGTTGGCCGGAAACCAGCCACAGAAACCATTTGCGTTTTCTCACGGAATTTTGACATTTGATCCTGCTATTTGACGACTTGCTGCTTTCTCCACATCGTGTTTGAAACTGCTAATAAAGTATGCAATGAACTAATATTTTTGGGCCTGAAATGCACCAGATTGCACCTCAGACCATACAAATTTTGAAAATTTCCTGGGAAGGCCCCAAACCCCTGTACAAAAGAAGTAAACCCCCTCCCCTGCCCTCCCCAATGCAGCTTTGCTGCACGCTGCCACTGACATGGTGCATTAATGCTCCGGCTACTCTGCATTTTCCCCCATTGTACTTTTTCCATTTTGAAAAACCTGATTTAAAACATGGTTTTCATCTTTACTTTCAGAAAGTTCAATCATGCTACAAAGACCACAAGATATAAAATTCTGGTTGCCAATAAATATAAAATAAACCAATGTTTTCCTTTTTCCTTGGCAACTAATAATTATTATTGTGAATATTGTGTAAAGACAAAAATTGCAGACATTCCACTTTTTATTGAACCTCTTTCACAGTCCCATTTACAGTCAATGTGCATCACACCTGACAAGTATTTTTGAAATCTGAAATTTACTTGTCAGTTTTGAACGTCACCTGCAAGATTTCAGAATTCCTGTATAAAGCTATGACTTTTTTTTTATATTACAGGAAGAAGTACTTGAAAACTATCAATTGCTTCCTATGTGCTTTGAAACGTTTTTTATGCAGTTAATGCTTGTTTTTCACAAAACTTTCCAGAGAAATTTGCAAGATTCCATCCAAATTCCAGACACAGCAATCAGCAATTTGAAAGTACATTTCATTCTTGAAAATACTGGTCATGAATGATGTAGATTGACTGTAAAAAAAACATTTCAAGACCACAGGCTTAATGACAAACAGGTAAATCCTTAACTGAAAATCCAGCCTTAGCTTGACATCCAGCCCTTATTATGAAACTCATAACATACATTTTGTGAATGTTAGGGAGAAAGCAGCATATACAATTTACCTTGTCACATATTCAGTGGAATGGCAATCACAGCCTTGAAGCATCTTAGTGAACTCATCATCCATACGCTCTACAGTGACCAGAGGACACCCACGAACTTTGAGCGGTTGGTCCAGATTCTAATTCGAGGCAAACAAAGGTAACGATACAGTTAAGATTTGGAAAAAAGTCAAATAGCTGTGCTTTTCTATGCTCAAATTACTGGTACATAAGGTTATGGATGGTGCTATGCTGCTACAGTCGAACCTCAAGTATCTGGATCTCGATATCCGGACCATTTCTCCTGTTCCCATTATTTTTGTGAATATTAATAAGGCATGATGGAGATTCCTAAAACGCTATTCTTTTGAATTGTTTTTAATTTACCGGTAGGCATTAGAAAGTGCATTTAAAATGGCTTTGTTTTCCTTCAAACACCAAATTTCTAAGCGCTGGCATGCATTGTAAGGGCAGTGCATTCAATTGAGTTCTGATTGGCTGAGACTTGTTTTGTTGCCAAGTGAAACTTTGGTTTTGTAATTAATTCATGTTTATCTCACTAACACTCATATTTTTGATTATCTGGACTCTTGATTATCGCGACTATTCACTCAAGTCCCATTGTGTCTGGATAATCGAGGTTTGACTGTACTGGAGAGGAAAGGAATTGGACCATAGAAGTATAATAAATTATAATTGAATGGCTTGGAATAACACTATGCTAATTGATTATTAGGGGTGTTCTTTTTTATTTTGTTGAAAGATTGCTGATTTCTCTCATACAGGCTCATTTTCATGTGACAAACACTGCCCTGTATTTTTTGAGAAAACATGGGCAAAATTTGTGTTCACCCAAAGAAATCCCTTAACATAGTGTTATCCCACGGCCTTCAATTATTGTACTAATCAATAATTTTATTAATATTAACATTAGAGGGAAACAAGTTCCAACTGGAGATAGAAAGAGTCCTGGGAAAGCCAGTGTTTAGATGGCAGCAAGGTACTATAAGTTATGGGTAATGGATCTTACATCAACATTTTCAAATTCTTCTGATATGTTTTCACCAACAGTCACTTTGCCTTGGTTTTCAATCAAGATATCAATGAGTTCTTCAATCTGCTTCATACATCTGCAACAACAAAAGAGTTTACTTGGGTTATGATCACCACAAAATAGCCAACTCAAAACATAAATGAATTATTACAGTTTTACTCAAAATCTAAATGAGGTACTAATTAATTTGTAAAACTGTAATATAATTCATTAACATTTTGCGTTGATTTTAAGTTAAAACTTGCAAAGAAATATTGAAAATGCACGCTCTACCAGCAATGAAATTAAGACTACTTACTCTTGCCACATCTCTGCTTTCATACAGGTGGCCACGTTAGGATTATAGTCAAAGATGGATGAAATAATGTTAAAAAGAAGCTTCACTGTCATACCAACACCTGCCGCAAAACAAAATTCAATTATTGTTCCATTCAGTGTGATGCAGTGTTTCTAAGAAGCAATGAAATTATCCCAACCATAATACAGCCATTTTCAAAGTAAATCTTGTTTGCTTTGGTTTCATTTGCTTTCCCTCAAACTGTGATTGGCTGGCAAAACTAGTGCCACTTTCTCAACCAATGACACCAACTATAACCTGCTTGCATGCATTTTCCCGTGTCTGATGTTGGGTACATGTAAGTGCTTTGAATTTTGATTGGCTCATTGCACCATTCCAGTCTGTTGTGATTGGTTGAAGTTATTTCTTTGGTTTTGGTTTTACAACACTCAATTGAAAACTGCTCTAAAAATAAGTGACATGTGGTCTGAAAAATAATAAGTGAACCAACCTAACTTAGCACTTTCTGAGATAACTCTCAGCTGTTTCAGGAATTCAATCTGCTCTGTACGATCTGTGCCCTGGAATCAAAGAAGATGAAGGATGTTACACCTCTAAACAAAGTTTATTTGAGAAAAGGTTTCAACACCTACAGGTGACCTTTATGATTTAATACAATTCAAGAAGTTGTGATACAAAAGAGCCTAGCCTAGCCATTATGAAGGGAGCAAGTTTGGCGCAATGGTCAGAGTGCTCGCCTTCCACCAATGTGCCCCAGGTTCAATTCCCGCACTCAGCATCATAAGTGCCGGGCTGAGTTTGTTGGTTCTGTACTCTGCTTTGAGAGGTTTTTCTCCGGGTACTTCGGTTTTCCCCTCTCCCCCAAAACCAACATTTGATTTGATTTTGATTGCACTTTATTTAGAGTTGATTTGGTTACTTTTGTCTCCTCAATTAGTAGTCAAAAGCATCTTTGCTCAGCTAGAAAGATTTGAGACTTTATCTACAATAGCATAGGTCACTGACTAGCAAACTGTATCTGAATACTGACCTTTTTGCCCCTGGCAGAGAGAATCTCGTGCAGTTTCTTCAACACAACTTGATGAGTGATTTCTGTGTCTTTAGGGAAGAGTTGCTTGGCTTTATCCTAAAGGAAAAGAATTATAATTTTGGATTATTCAATAATTTAGTTTTGCCTTGTCTGGGGTGAATCTGAGTAGCTGATTGGCTTTTTTTACTACCAAGCAATCACTAAAAGTTGTTTCTGGATCGGCTCTCTTGCCCTGATCAATTTGAGAAGAAAAGTTTGTCGTAATTGTACATTCCTCTGTTAAGTAGAAATAGAACTTGATAGCTGAGTTAATCCTTTGTCTCACAATTGAGTCACAAAGACGTGGATCGCGACGTTTCGACTGCTATACTGCTGGTCTTCATCAGGCGATGGTGTCGACTGGCTGCGTGTGAGTATAAGAAACACAGTGACTGGTGGTGATTGGTGTGTTACGATCCTTGCTTAGGCTGTTGTTGATTGGAGGATTTCAATCCCTGTCATTCAGACTAGAAATTGTTCCCTCAGCGGTCTGCTTTGATACTGATCGGCTGTTGTGTTGTTTGATTATGGGCATCCACGCTTCAGGAATTTCTATTCCACGGTCCCTGTTAATGTTGTTAGGGTGAAGTCTTATGTGAATAGCCTCTTTAACCCTACGGGTGTACCAATGTGGGTCTCGGTCAATAAATTTAACTTTGTCCCAGAGCTGATAATGTCCGGTCGCGTTGCTATGTTCTGAAATGGCCGAGGATTGGGTTTAAGCAAGCCGTATGTCTCTATCCTGTTCCTTAATCCTTTCATGCATAGATCTTCCCGTCTCTCCAATATAAACCTTACCACATTCACAGGGAATCTTGTAGACTACTCCGTCTTGTTTTACTGGATCGACAATGTCCTTAGGTCGCACTCGGTATGATCTAAGAGTTGTGTCAGATCTGAAAACAGTCCGAATGCCTTGTTGTTGTAGGCAATGACAAAGAGCCTCCAATGTGCCTTTGACGTATGGCAGAACCACAGTAGATTTAATTTCAGGTTCAGGTTCTTTAGTGGTTGTTCGTCCCTTGGTTTTCGTAAGATTTTTTACAAAAAAAAACGGATAACCGTTGGAAACAAGGACAGATGAGAGGTGTTTCTTTTCATGAGAGATAACTGATGGTGCTTCTTATACTCACACTCAGCCAGACAACACCATCGCCTGATGAAGACCAGCAGTATAGCGGCCAAAATATCCACATCTTCGTGACTCAATCATGAGACAAAAGATTAACTCAGCTATCATTTGAAACCACAGTGATGAACACCTTTCATAATATAGAAATAGAACTTGTTTTCAACCTTATTCAATTGTTTTGCCCTGTAGTTCTGTTGTGCTAAGAAGATTTGAATTTTCTTCCTTCTAACAGAAAAGGCGTTGTTTACAGTATACAGCATGTCAAAAATATGGTTTCTAAATGTCACTGCCAATAACTGTCAAACTCAGGAGTGCATGTGGGCCTGCATTGCCTGTTTTGACAGTGGTCCATGGGTCATGTGTTAGTCAATGTTATAATATCTTGCAGAACATACCGCAGCAGTCAAATGAGAACCCTTGACTTCAGTCCATCCACCCTCATCATTTTCATCTTCTTTGGGTTTTGATTTAATTGTCTTTTTTTCTTTGATCTTTTTCTTCTGTCTTCCTTTGTCCTCTGGACCTTTGTCCCTTTGTAAAAGGCACAGCAACAAAGATTATTATTTCCTTGATATATTTCCTAAATGGCTACTTGACAGTCAATTATTTGCCCCTTGCTTCACACTTGGACTTCACTGTGAGTTCTCTAGCAGGCAAGGGTCACTGGTAGTTGCTGCCTATGACTCCAGTTATGCTGCCCAATACCACACTACAAAACACTTTGACAGAGCTGGGCAGTGCTTTGGTCATTGCTGTGCCACATGCAGTACAAAATGCAATTAAAGGAAATATTTAGCTCAATGGTAAGTGATCGATACACATGGCTATAACACAAGAAATGGTTACTTACATTTCACGATTTTAATTTTCATGCTGTCTATTGCATTGGAGAGTATTAAATTTTGCCATAGGTTTTGAAACCAGTGGTGGAATTTAGCTGCAGTTCATTATAAGATTGTTTGAAACAAACCAAAGCACCAAGATACAGTGTACAACAGTTATACCTGGTGCTCACAAAGAAATGTTTCATAGCTTCTGTTGCATACTAACTTCCCCCCTGAAAGGCATGGCAGTGCTCTTGCAGGGTCTACATGTATGCTCAACAGCTTGTTTATAATATTGTTATGTGGCAGGCTGATCTATGGCAGAGTTGCTTCAACAACAACTTTACTTATCATGCCAAGTAAGAACATACAATAAACAAGCAATGCTGGTAACATAAGCAGAGCACCTAAAGCAGACAGGGTAACACAGGCAATGCCCAAGAGACTTACTTCTTGATGAACATTGATAATGATAGTACTTGACCTCCCTCGTCGCCAATATCAGTGTCAGAGGAATCTGATTCATCATCGCTGCTGGGCCAATCACTGTCATCATCGCCAATATCATCGTCATTGCCAGCCTAAACAAACATTAACCAACAGTACTAACACCATAAAGTCTGAACATCAGAATATATTGATCCTTCAGGAAACTAATAATAAATTGGGTCCTAAAAAGGTTTTTGCAATCCATTGCTAAAAATTATCTTTTGGGCCTGGTAACCAAATATAAAATTTTACGAAAAGGCACAGCAATTTTAAATGTCAACATCTGGAGTGTTTTCTTAAAAGTTTGCCCTGCCTTGTGAGATCAAGAGCTTTTGATATACCAAAATGAATATCAATATTAATTTATTTATTAATGTTCATGCTGTTCTGTTTTGTTTCATTCCTTGTAAGTGACTTTCTTCAAAGAAAAACCAGTATTTCTTTGATTCCATTATGGTGATTCTCAACTGTAGAAGAGCTGTTAGTTGCTTACTTCACTTGGCTTGACAGGTTTGCTCTTGTCTGTTGAAGGCTTTGTTTTGACAAAGTCATTGGCTCCTGTGAAATCACCATCATTGTCGTCGTCATCATCTGAAGCTGAAGTACACCACAAAAAAATAAATAAAATATTTCAATGCAGAGCAAGGGCTGAAACCTGTAACACCTGCTATAAATGAATATCATTAACAGGACCTTGCTACAAACAGTAGTCTTTGTAGGTTTGTTTAAATAACAAAGCAAAAATGTACTTTGTAACAGGTCTGAAGGTCAATGCAACAAGAGGCCACAAAATTAATACAATTTGACCAGTAAGAGCTCTGAAAACAAATTCTTAACAATACGCCATAGCAAACCTTAGCCCTTCTGTGACCAATTGTACAATCACTGAAGGACCATATCTCGTGACAAAAAGACTTAATGAAGCATTAGATCATGCAAATAGGTAATGAAGAGAATATTGTGTTGTTACTTGTCTTGTCCATTCAAGGAAAGCAATATGCATACTTTTCTGTGATTCTGTTTATTATGCCATTACAAGTTTGTTCATAATTTTGATTCTGGGGATAAAAACTAAAGGATGACGATCCAAATAGTTAATAATGAGCAGCATTTTCTGGTAGTGCAGTCTGTTAGGTTATGCAAGTTCTGATCATAGAGTCTGTGGATGACATGTAAATACCAAAGTGCGACCACTCAAAGGAAAGTTACACTTTTTTGTGGTGCTTGCTATGCTTTCATGGGTGTTCTAACTAACAATCCTATGGATGAAAACCTGCATGACCATACAGATGAAAGCAGCATGCTTATTGTGAAACTGAGAACAGTCATACCTGAGTCCTCCTGACCTGATTCACCAGATGCTACAGGGTTCTGTTAAATAATGAGGAATCAACGTTGGGGTCACAATGTACTGTCAATTATTTTTCAAAATCCTGTAATTAAAATAACTGAGCCAAAAAAGAAAAAATCAAGACCCACGGAGAAAATGAGGATCAAAGATTGAAGACACGTTTTTAGTACTCCATAAGCTTATTTTCACATATGTTTCACTATTCACAACTCACATCTCGGTATTTTAATATTTCCCCTTCAAAATCTTTGTTGTATTTTCTCAACTTCTGCCTCAGAGTAGCCAAAGCCTTAAAAAAATAAAAAAAACAATGATTAATATCAAATTTTATATAATTATGAAAGCAGATACCAGTGATTGTATACGTTGCAGGTAAAAATTAAATTTGGTAAAAAAATTTAAGCTCGGTTGAAAATCAATTTTTCACCTAGCCCTATTAAATTATGAATAATTAAAGCTAGGAAACAAAGAGAATTGAGATTCTGCATAGGTTATAAAATTGTTTACCTGAATTTAATTTTTACCTGCAACATATACCGTGCAGTTCTTTTACCGACCAAGCTTAGAAGCCAACTGACAGCTGTTCATTGTATAAAATATAAAATTAAATCTCACAGGAGATAGCTAAATGCACATGATCATGAAAATAGTAAATGTCACCCTACTTATTAACTGAGAGTGAGGTCAGCTTTGGGAAATATCAGACTGAGGCCTTGATGTATTGACTGAATGATAGCGAGGTCAATATATCAATGCTGAGGTCTGAGATTTCCCTGTAATGACTGAACAGACTAGGTTAATTTTGAAGAATTTGGGTCAGTTGAGTTAGAGGAAAACAACACAAGCTGAAATCTTGGTGGGATTCTCGCGGGTTCAATAGCAATTGGCGGTTTTGACTGCAATATAAAACAGTACGAAATAAATTATAGTCAGACCTATGCAGTTATGTGGCTCAAATTCAATAGCCAAGCTACAGAATCTGTGAGTGGGAAAAGTCCAAAAATGACAGCTTGTTCTTTCAGAAGTTCTTCCAGCTGTCGTAATAACATACAAGTGCTAAACAAAAGAAATTTATCCACCAAATGGCGTAGAAAATCAGCTCCTCAGAGGTTTTCACACCATTTTGTGACGTCACTTCCATTTGCAGATTTTTGTTGACGCCAAATACCCCCTCTTCACAACAAGTAACAAATAACTTGTGCTAGGACATTGGGATGTGACCAATGATGTTGCCTTTGCCACTTTCTCCTGCTCACATTCTTGCAATTCTGATTTTATAACAATAATGGCATTTTGACCCTTGCTGTCGTGATTGTCTGGTTGCGGTTGACATGCAAACTTATCCCTAACGGAGTAGTCAGAGTTGTAAACATGGTGTCCCTTTACTCTAGACGTTATCTTTCCAAGTAAAGACAAAGCCATTGCATTTATACTTACAAAATTTTCAAAGTGGTATAGGGACCTAACATGTACAAGATTAACCTAATCAACTATTTAAGTTTGATACACTGCAAAACATTCACATGAGTAACTACACAATACTGTGGCATGTGACTGGGTTCAGTCCAAAGTTCAACTTGTTTTTACTAGTTAGTAAATTAAAAATATATTTCAATTTAAAAATGTACTTCCATTTCGAATCTTTCTTTTAAATTTTAGAAATGGTGTCAGAAATGAAGTTCTGTACTTATTTTGTGATTAGAAAGCTAGGATCCCAAGATTTAGCTTATGACTTTTCCCAAAAACTCAAGAAACAGAAAACAAAAGGATCTGATACATGATTGATTTCTTTTGTTTGAGTTGGTCCAGTTGTAGGCAAAAGTCAGGCTAATTTGCTGAATCCAGGCCTTCAAATCACAAAATAAGTGCAGCACTTCATTTTTGACACCATAACCAGTCTGTATTCCAAAGCAGAGTGAATTTAGAGAGATTTGGATTTTAAGGCAAAAAAGCAATATACACCACTTTTGCAGAATGTCCTTCAATTGTGCTAGTAAACCTTTTTTATCTTTAACATAAAATCCTTCTTTCTTTCAATCTTAAGGCAAAAAAGCAATATACTCCCTTTTTGTGGAACACCCTTCAATTACAAAGTTACAAATTACAATAATATTATTATATTACAAAAGAATAAAAATACAGGCTGAACAGTAGAGGCTGCTCATACAGTTGTAACACATAATGCAACTAAAGTGATGATGTTAAGCTGAAGTAAAGTGATGAAAAGTCACTCTTACTAGCGAAACAAAGAGAAATACTCACCCTTGCATTCACTTTTGATAACTTCTTACGGCCTTCAGTATCTTCCCAGTTCTGACAACAAAACAGGGTCCAAAAAAGGTTTTAATTCATTAAAATAACTCCTACCATAACATTAGATTATGACGCTATGATTGCTTACAGCATACTCTTAATATGTCAATATTTTTAATAACATCTAAGCCTGGATATATGACATCATTGTATCAGTCTCTGAATCACTTGCATGGTTTTCATTGACCATTTAAGCCATACTCTAACATCAATCCATGGTGATGGAAGGAGAAGTTAGATTTTGGTCACCATTAGGGCTTATATATACAGTGGAATCCCGGTAACTTGAACTCTGAAGAGAAACAAAAAATTATTTGAGTTACCGGGGTTTTGAGTTATCAGGGTTGATTAAAATATTTAATTTTCCAGGTAATAATTAATGTTAAAAGCCAACATTTCATCGTGATCATGACACCGTTCTCAAGGCAAAATGAATAAGTAATGCAAAGATTTGATTTCTATAGTCTCTACAAATTAACATAATAACAAAGGGTCACAAGTTCTTCAAGTGAATACCTTTGTGCGAATCGACTCTGTTTGCACATTTAGGGATGGTTTAAGTTTTCTTATAAAAAGCATTTCCTTAATTAGGCAATCAAATTTGTTAGAACCTCTAGTGAGCATGTGAAATTGTTCTGAAAGAAAAGATGGTACGTTCGAGTTATGTTCGCTAGAATAATGTTTATAAGTTGACGACGATTTTTGTTTGTGTCCATCAACGCATTCGTGGAGGTGGCCGCGAGTGTAACCTACATATCCTGCATCGCACAGGTTACATTGAAATTTATAAACTAAACATTGTTGGTTAACAATGGCTGGCTTGACTTCTAGAAATTTAACGTCTTCGTTGAGTTTTCTGCTGATGAACACAGGCTGAATTGTGGTCTTGATTTTTGAGCTGAGGGCTGTGAGACGTTTTTTCACTACATTAGATGAGACCTGATCTTTAAATGGTATGACAACTTGGATGGGGGCTGTAGTCGTGTCGGTTGATGGAATTTGCTGCTGGTCTGCTACCTTGGAATCTACGAATTGTTTGACAGCCAGATTGAATAAGTGCCTCGGGTACTTAAGCTTTAAGAATACAATCTCAAGCCGATTGCATTCTTGTGAGAAGTACGACCAGTCGGAAGATATGCAGTAAGCTCGATCTAACATGGTGGTAATTAGACTGCGCTTGTACCAATTATCAACGTGGCTCTGGTAGTGGAGTAAAAGGCCCGTATTAGTTGGTTTTACGTAGATGTTGCAGGTCAAAATGAAATTCAGGTCAAAATAAATTTAACCTAGGTCAAAATCAAATTCCTTTGTCTTCTAACCTTAATTATTCAAGATTCATAAATAGTTAGGGTTAGAAGACTTACTGGCAATACATATTAAATAACTGAGTAAATAAATGAAGTAAATAAATGAATACCGTAAACCACTGCCACCCATCAGCAAAGTTTGCTACGGAGGTGGAACGGGATAATAATAATAATAATAATAATAATAATAATAATAATAATAATAATAATAATAATATTTGTTTATTTCCACCGTTCGCTTCACTTCATCGGTGTTGAGTTGTTGAAGGCCAAGGTCTAGTAAAATCAACTAATATGGGCCTTTTACTCCACTACCAGAGCCATGTTGATAATCGGTACAAGCGCAGTCTAAATACCACCATGTTAGATCAAGCTTACCGCATATCTTCCAATTGGTCGTACTTTTCACAAGAATGCAATTGGCTTGAGATTGTATTCTTAAAGCTTAAGTACCCGAGGCACTTATTCAATCTGGCTGTCAAACAATTTGTAGATTCCAAGGTAGCAGACCAGTAGCAAATTCCATCAACCGACGCAACTACAGCCCCATCTGAGTTGTCATACCATTTAAAGATCAGGTCTCTGCTAATGTAGTGAAAAAACATCTCACAACCCTCAGCTCAAAAATCAAGACCACAATTCAGCCTGTGTTCATCAGCAGAAAACTCAATGAAGACCTTAAATTTCGAGAAGTCAAGCCAGCCATTGTTAACCAACAATGTTTAGTTTATAAATCTTAATGTAACCTGTGCGATGCAGGATATGTTGGTTACACTCGTGGCCACCTCCACGAATGCGTTGATGGACACAAACAAAAATCGTCGTCAACTTATAAACATTATTCTAGCGAACATAACTCGAACGTACCATCTTTTCTTTCAGAACAATTTCACCTGCTCACTAGAGGTTCTAACAAATTTGATTGCCTAATTAAGGAGATGCTTTTTATAAGAAAACTCAAACCATCCCTAAATGTGCAAACGGACTCAATTCGCACAAAGGTATTCACTTGAAGAACTTGTGACCCTTTGTTATTATGTAAATTTGTAGAGACTATAGAAATCAAATCTTTGCATTACTTATTCATTTTGCCTTGAGAATGGTGTCATGATGACGCCGAAACGTCGGCTTTTAACGTTAATATTCGCTTGCTTCTGTTTCAAGAAATCCTTTTTGATAAAGACAGGTAATAATTAATAGTTTATTGATTTCCAGCACTCCAGTATACATTACAGTGCAAATTAAACTTATTTCATGAGAAACTACAGTACCGCTCAAAAGTAAGTTACCACCCTCACGCGCGATGCGAATCGCGTCGTGCGCTACGAGAATCACGTCACGCGTTACGCGATTCGCGTAGCGCGCGATGTTCTGGAAACTGTAAGTATATTGACTTGAAGCTCTCTCACCATTTAATATGCCCATTGTAAAGCAACAATAGTCGATTTCAATAGTCAATTTCCAGTGTTCGCAAAAGCCTGCTAAGAAGAAATGAATATGCGTAATCGATCAATCATTGCCAGAGAAGGGCAGCGTGTGCTTTGCTTCCAAATTCCATGTCAAACTGTTTTCTCCTCGAAACTTTGATAGACTGAGGTCGACATATAAAAAACCTGCATACACAATATGATGTACATGAACATGCTATTCAGTCTTTTGAAGCGGAGACATTCCAAGGAATTCTACCGTCGTTGCGCCGCATTCAATTCGCTTCATTGGACACGAGCTTCTTCCTACACTGTACATCAAACCGCCAATTTTTCGGCTCGTCCATGAGCCATGACTGATGCTTGATACTTTTTGTTAGTTTTCTATTCATCTGATTCTTGACAACTAGCCATTAAAAAAATTGAAAATGTTGGCGAGTTGGCACGGAGTTTCAAACGGCAAATTAAAAACAGATCGAGCCGTAGATAAGAAGACCAACGTAATTAAGCGGAGCACGTGCAAGGCGTCTGAACTACTTACTCTTCGGCATATCTTTTTTCCACGGACAAACTCTACTGGATTAAAATCTACACAAGTTTACAAAGATATGGCCAGGAAAATGTGTTCCGGTCTTTCGAAGTAGAAAATATACGATTGAGCGCCGGCGTGTCGAATGAACAAAACATTTCACATACAACTACCCAAACTTATGCGTCTTCACCGTTGGCAGAATGAACTTCAGATTTCTACATGATAAAATTGTTCGTGCACAAAGAAGGAAATAAAATAAACTCCGTTCTGTTTCGGGTTCCATTGCTTCGCTTCTCATGAATTTTTCGGTCATATTGAGTGGAAGATTTCAAATTACACAAACAGTAGTTTTGCGGTTTTATGCAAATTTGCGATCCGAAATGCAGTAACCCGGCCGGTCATTAGTCATTTGCTTGTGCCGAACTAGCTCTTGATTATGTCCTCAACGAATTTAGAAAACACGACCATTTAAACGTATCGACGACAGAACAGATAAAAATTCAACTAAATTCAGCGCCAGGAGTAACGAATTATGCTTATCATTTGCAATTGATCATTCGTCGGTTTGTTTACAAGTTTTCGATTTGTAATGACCTCAATGATGCTATATTTATTTGCACAGAAGTGAACTACACGTATGAACAACTCAAATTCGACAGAACAATAGCTGCATTTGGAAGTGTGTTTAAAATCATCCAAAATTTCTGCCAAAAATTTCCGCTTTAGTGACTCTCGCGCAACGCGACTGGTAACTTACTTTTGAGCGGTACTGTAATACATTTTGTAACAACTGTAATGATTATGCATTCTCACTGTCAAGTATGTGATCTGTACGTTGCACTAATTAAAATCACATGGCTCCAGTCTTTGTTCTTGTGTTAGAATTTGATCACACAATAAGAAAAGCTAATGGGATATCTCAATGGGCATCCGTGGCGAGTTATAAGAACCAGAAATTCGAGTTATCGGGGGGGAAATTGTGATCATGGGAAACAAAATTTAGTTTGAGTTAGTGGGGTTTTCGAGTTATCTGATTTCGAGTTAAATCAAGTAAAAATGACTGAAAATTAAAGTGGGATGAAATCCAAGAGAACTGAGACTCAGTTTGAGTTAGCAGGATCCGAGTTCGAGTTACCGGGTTCTACTGTAGTTAAGTAGACCAATGGCAAATAGACTGAGACATCACTCTGCTAACATACAAGTTGTGTTACATTAGCTTTTGATCTTCAAGAAGCTGGCTATCGTGTTAAACATTGATAGACATTGGTAAAAGGGTCCTGACTTGTAAAGACATTCATAGCTTTGACTTGGTGAATTTGATCTTCATTAACCCAAGGAAAGCTCTTTCATTGAAGAAGCACCAGGTTCTTGGGGTGAAGACCTTGTGCTTACAAACATACTGTAATACATGAATTGTTATGTTTGCATACCTCTTTCACGAAGTTTTCTAACTCTGTTAGACAGCGGATATAAAACTGTGGAATACCTTCTTTATCAACCACAGTTTTGGCTTTAGTGAAAGCTTTCCCAAGGTTTTCAAATTCTACAGGAGACAAAATTAACAATGGAATATGATTTTACAGTTACAGGGGCTTCATTAGAAGATGGCAACCAGCAAAAATATCCACCTACTTTGTCAGAATTTGCCTCTTAACATCGTCTACTTTGTCTGTGTTTTCACCCAGATTATCAAAAAAAATTTTCATCAGGTCGCCGCCTACTTTAGTTAGCTCAGAAGGCTATTTCAAAACTTATTGAAACCCATGCAGTTAGCTCTCTAACAAGAATCACAATTGAGATTAAGACCCATGGATGTATCAGGGAAAGAATCAGTTAATTAAAAATGAAATGGGCAACCTTGGGTCCAAGTTAAAATATCTACGGGCATCAGTTATCCTCTTGCAGAGGGTTTAGGATATCAGTATTAGCAAATGGCTGGCTATCATAACTAAGTGCCAGTTGAGAATTACCCACTAATAGGATATTTTCATTGTCAGAGGTTTAATTTAACTGTATCAAAGAATGAAAATGTTTACAAACAAACCTGTGAGGACTTTGGAAATGTCCTTGATTTTCTTATGATTCTTCAGTTGCTTGATTGAGTTTGTTAGCTCCTCAAACCTGTCAAATTTAATATTAAGTAAGAATACACCATCAGTTGGATAGCATAGATTTTTTAAAAGGTCTTGATAAAAGCAGGCAAGTTAAAAAAAAATGGACAACCACTTTGAGTTTAAAACAAGACATGCTTCGATCGTTCAACGATCATCATCAGTTGTGAGATAGTTTTCAGTTGTGATTTGAATTTATACTACCATTGACGCATTTTTACCAGTGACGCGAATTTTTTAAAAATAACGGGCAATACTTAAATGCGTGAGACCTGGGAAAATACATTTTATGAGATAGGATGTACATAGAGAGACTAAGTATAAACAACAAAATAATTACAGCTATTGCACAGAATTGTCATAGTAAGTAAAACTAAAAAACAAAAGGACTAACACAATGGAAAACAACGTTAGAAAGAAAGAGTCAGCTCAGCATGTTTAAGCTGCTTGTTTATCGTGGGATTTTCCTAGTGGATATGAGCGGCTTCTTTTAAAATTACAGTAGCTGAAATCTATTTGGTGCAGAATCCAAAATAGAACAGCACCTCGTTGAACAAAGTTTGCAGCATGTCTCAGACTGTTGTAAATGCTGAAAAATGTGTGAGTTCCTGTCCCTACTCAGATGTTCATGAATGCGTGTTGAGAGATTTTTTGAAACTTTCCCTGAATGTTCCTAACCAAGCATTGTTCCGAAAATACAATAAAAAAAATGTGTCACCATGCTCGCAAAAGAGGTATGATGGGCCAAACCTAGGCCTACCCCATTTATGCCAGTGCTGGTACTCATCATGTGCGTTATTTCATTGGTTCACGTTACAGTTTTGCGGGAGCTGGAAGAACAACTTATTGAAGTAATACTTGAAAAAAACTTGACAGGTAGAAAGTCTCAAGCATATGGAACAATTTCATATATAATTTATAGCAAATTTATACGATTTCAAAGGACATGGACTCAAAATGTTCCTTGAGTCCTATTAGAAAAAATTGCCACTCCACAGCCTCAGAATTTAAGCTTCCATTAATTTTACAAATCCATTACGCAAATTAACCCATTGACTACAGGCTGTTTTTACATTTTCGGAGTGATTTTCCACCTATAAACGATGAATAGCAATTCGTGACTCTTTATTTGAACTACCTGGGAAAAGTGGTGCTGTCCTAAGGCACTGGAGGCTCAAGGTTTCTGAAAACGTCATTTTGACGTAGCTATTTTTTATCCGTGAAGCGACAATGGCCCAAGTTCGGTTTGCTTGCGATTTCTGCTAAATTTACAGCCATTTTTCATCTTTAGCGGCTGCCTGATGAGCATCATTAAGCGTGACGGTAGCTAAGAGTCCACTTTCTCAAAGAATCAAGCAAGGTGATGTACTTTGTTGTTGAATTTGGCTTGTTACTCGACGAACTGGGAATTTGGCTGGTTGAACACTTAGTACCTTTGGGACTCGGCTATTGATGAATTTCTCAACCTACCGCCACTTATTTTGGAATTTCGGAGTACTGAAGATGACCACAAGCAGGAATTTTTGGCAGTAGGTCGGAGTGGCTGTAGACTTAGTTTATATGTGAAAGAATTGGGAGAAGGAACGGGTGCTGTCAAAAATTCTCGTCATTTCCCAGCATGCAATGTGGTCTAGTTGTTGAAAATGGCGGAAAGGCCCGAATGCACTGGAACAAAAGGCTGTATCTACGCTCGGGAGAAGAATATGAACAAACAAAGTCATTTCTAAGCTAGGAAAAGGGCTGAATTTCGTTATGATGGTTGAAGTTTGGTTTTTCGGCGATGATTTCCTTAAAAAACATGAAGGCAAAAAGTTTCTCTTGGACGTTAAAAACGGTCAGTTTTGTTCTTGTCCAAACTCAAAAGGCCATATTTGGTAAAAATCGCTATGTTTCTTGCATTTATTGGATATCCAAATTTAAAGGGCATTCCATTTCGTGCTCACAACTAACAGTTAAGGCAATATTCGTGCGATTGAGAAAGTTGCAATGTTTTGAAGCATGGGAGTTTTTTACAGCCGGTTTTGACCGGCACGGGTGCCAATGGGTTAAAATTATTAGTTACCGTTTATCTTTTTGGCTTCTTACAACCCTCTTGGTCTCTTCTTCATCATCACTGAAGACGAAAGACCTGAAAATATAAAAGAAATACAAGAGGAAACAAAAATGAACATTATATATGATCTTGAACAGGTTTTGATCATTTGTACTTGTACAAAATTTGCAATACACAAAATACAAATGTCACTTGATACAGTCTACATTTACATCTACAGTATTAATCTATAACAGTTTCCCATTACACAGATGTGGTCAGCTGAAGCTCACAGCATTTACATAGTACATAACAAGTGGAAGTTAGACAATACACATAAGTCAGTAACCCATTTTACTAAAGTCGTGTTGCAAAAGCTCGTTTGAAGCCATCATACGAAACGAATTCAATCATGGAATCGCTTAATATTATAAGTGAACCTGAATAAGTTTCGATGACTCAATCTGTCGCTTTCATGTCCCGTAAAATATAGAAAGCCTAGCGGACATATAGGCTTATATCCTTGTACAAAATTAATCATGCATCGGAGAAGCGAAGTGAATAGACATGAACAGCCATGAAGTATATGTAAGAAGTAGTTCAGAAGATCCTTTGATTAACGGAAAGTTAATTTGCGTTTGGTAAGTCTCTTTTACTTATTCTCTTTCTTTCAATCGGGCCATCACTGTCTGAGTAAAGTTGATGATGAAGTTTTGAAATTAAATGCGAATATTCGATAGCCTTAGAAAAGGTAAGCGTGAAACCACGCAAAAAGGTCGCTAATTTTCTCTTTACTTACTTAGTTGTAATAGCTGCTGGTTTTGCAACCACTGGTTGTTCATCGTCACTGGCAGAGGATTCGCTCTCTGAGCTTCCAGCGGCAAAAAATCTAGATTCTGTCGCCATTTTTCGAGAACCTGAGGGAAAGGCAAAGAACAAGATGGCGGATTTGAGCCCACAATAGCAAATAGCCAGCGGAGAACGATAGTAGTGGGGCAGGTACGTCATGTATGGCGAGTAGTGCCAGTTTTCTCACGATTCAATCTCCCGTGGAACTTCAACAAGTTGTCGAATCTGTAAACCATGGGAAAGAAAACTAAAGTTGGAAAACAAAGAAAACACAAATTTTATCATCTCGCCAAGGAAACAGGTATTTCTTTGATAGCTTTGAATGAAAATGTATTGTTAGTCTGGAGTTCAGTCGTTTCGATACACGTCGTTTCGATACACGTCTAAGTCGTTTCGATGCAAATAGGAAGTCGATTCGATACAACCGGTATCAAATGCTGAAAGAGCTTGTTGGTCATGTTAAATGAACATTTTCTGTTTCATAACTGCGATGATCACGATTTTTTGCGTATAATCGCTGAAATTTTAAAGTTATGTGGTTCATTTGGTTGCTTTTTACCGGCTCTGCACGCTTTGTTGATTGGGGTGGCTAAACGATCTAACATTTGATAGTAGGGGTTATAAAGCACGCAAGTTAAATTTGAAGCACGTGCGACGCTAAGTCTATTTTGGACTTGGAATAATTTCAAGAGACTGCTTAATTGAAAATCATCGTTCTAAAACTCGCACTATTTACCGCCGAGGTGAGAAATGTCTGACAACAACGAAACATCATGAATATGAATTCCAATAAAATGGTGAAGGTTTTTGTAACGCAAGGTAACGCAAGGTTTATTTAAAAAAGGATAATTTCTACATGTAACGCAAGGTTTACTTTAAAAATGATTATTTCTAATCCAAATGCAACAGTATGGGTTAAAACACGCAAGTTAAATTTGAAGCGCGTGTGAAAATCATCGTTCTAAAACTTGCACAGCTCTTCCCGGATGTGGAAATCCATGGCTGCACATTCCACTGGACTCAAGCTGTATGGAGAAAGGTAAGTTATTTCATTTTAAGTTATTTACCCTTAAAATCAGTTATAAGGCCAACAACATTTTAAGTTCCATTCCTTTCCTTGATCAAATCACCCATTTTGACAAGATGTCGTGTTGATCTCATCCTAAAAGTACTGAAGTCGAAACTCCATATTGTAATAAAAGAAATATTTGTAATACAAGACATAGACACTCTTCGTCCTATTTTTTCTCTAACCACGTACAATAATTGTCATGTTTTTCAGGTTCAGGAGCTGGGTCTTCAAACAGCTTATGCTGACGACCGTGGGACCCACGCTTTCATCAAGAAATTAATGGCCTTGCCGTTTTTACCTGCTGACGACATCGAACCAGAGTTTACAAGATTGACGAGCGACGCAGCAACCCCCCAGTTGACAGAACTCACAACGTACGTAAAGACCACCTGGATAGACGAAAACAGCAACTGGCCACCGTCATCCTGGTCCGCTTTCATGAGATCCATTCGCACGAACAATGACATAGAGGGCTGGCACTTGCGACTAAACCGACAAGCCTCCGGCAAATCCCAGTTGCCTTTCTATCTTCTAGTACACCTGCTACATCGAGAGGCATGTCTGACAGCAATCCAAATCCGGCTGGTCTCAGAGAAAAAACTCAAGAGAATCCAGCGACTAAAATATCGAAACTTACAGGCGAAGATCTTTAGTCTGTGGGAAGAATTCAACAATGGAACACGCAATGCGAGACAGCTGTTAAAAGCATGTTCTTATTTAAATGGACCCATTGTATGAAAAGAAACCATGTAAGCCATAAACGTTGTTAGCATTAAGAAAAGTTTTGTATGATTGAACGTTGTTAGCATTAAAAAAAGTTTTATATAATTGAACCAGCGTTTTCTTTGATTGGTGATTGATGAGTTCAAAGTGACTGATTAATAGATCGTTCCGTCGGTGTTTAGACAACTATTGATATTGGGAAGGTCACAAAGCTATTTGTCACATCGCTCGTGATTCTACGCGATTTAATAATAAAACAAGTTTGGAGAGTTTTTTCCTGAAGACATCTAGTTCCAAATTAACTGTATCGAATCGACTTCCTATTTGCATCGAAACGACTTTGACGTGTATCGAAACGACGTGTATCGAAACGACCATGTATCGAAACGACCGTAATCGCGAGAATCCGTTAGTCTCATGAAAGATGTTGGAATGTACGCGACTTTCACATGCATGCTGGTAAACAGCTGAGATAGACTGTTGGTCCATTGTCATTCCTTGCTGATTTTACGTACAGCTGTAGTAAAACGTGTTGTGTTCTTTACATTGCCTCTCAGGTTATCGGTCTCGGTCCGCTTTTAAGCTGATACAGTTGAACAGAAAGTTTGGCTTTTTGCAGACGTCAAGATGTTTGATAGATCTTTGTGCTGCGCCTGGAGGATGGTAATAATTCTAAATGGTTTAGAAAAGAAATTTGGTGATTGCAGTTCTGCATAGATTGTCTTTGCTGCAAGGGCTTCGTTTGAGAATACTGCATGAAAGACTACACTTACAATTAGTTCATCTCATAATCATGAATAAGATAATAATAATAATAATAATAATAATAATAATAATAATAATAATAATAATAATAATAAAATCGTAAATGGTTTGAACCAGGAGTCATACCATAACCAAGTGAAGCACGATCGTCCGGGTGAGTGTAGTCCTGAGAAGGACTGTTTGTGGTGACATTGACTGACGTTTCGACAACCTGAGCGGAAGTCATCATCAGAGTCAAGTGATTGGGGGTAACGTCAGGAGATGGTATAAGTACTCTGGTCGTTGATGTGATTGGTCAACGAAGTCGTGATGTTATTGGTTGTCTGTCAGTTAAGCCGTGATGTTATTGGCTGTGAAGACTGTAAACCGTGGTTGGTGCGTTTCGATCCGTCTTTTGTTAGTCAAATGTTCGTAGGTGTATTGTTAGTCAAATTAGTCGGTGTGTCTATTGTTTGTCTGTTGTTGATATCGTCAATAAGTCGTTTGTAAGGTGCGGGAAGCTGTTGACAACGGTTCAGTGGTGTCTGTTCTAAGTTAGTAAACCAACTTTCCAGTGCAATCCGTTGGTGGTAGTTAGTACAGTAGGTAATGCATTTAGCAGAGTCCCAGTCGATTGTGTGGTTTGTCAGTAAATGGTGCTCAGCAATGTTATTGTTGATGTCACCATTTCTCGTCGCTCGTTTGTGTTCAGTCAGTCTTACGTTCAAATTTCTGCCAGTCTCACCGATATAAGTGGCCTGAAAGTCGCAGCATTTGATCTTGTAAACTGCTCCCTGTCTGTCCTTTGGTTCGTCTTTGTCCTTAACGTTCGTCAATAATTGTCGTAAAGTTGTGATGGGTCTGTGAGCGACACGGATATCGTAAGGTTGTAGTATCCGTGCAATGGTCTCAGAAGTTCCTTTGATGTATGGTATAGTCGCTGTAGTGACTGGTGTCGGGTTAGCGTTCGTAGCGTTTGGTTCTGTCCTGTAAGTGTTGCGTCTAACAAAGTCGCGGTTGTAGTTCTTACTGAAAACGTTGTCTAAGTATTTGCGTTTGTCTGCTAAACTGTCGCTCGAGTCGCAAACTAGTTGCGCTCATCTCGTTAAGGTCCGTATTGTCGTTGCTTTGTGTGAAGTAGGGTTGTAAGATGATTCGTCAAGTAGTCTGTCAGTGTGTGTGGGTTTTCTGTAAACTGTCGTCTGTAGTCTGTTGTTGTCACGGCTAACAAGGCAG